>JAZAYU010000602.1:178455-224199 GCA_038501625.1 Corbicula japonica
ACTTTTAAGCTGAGCGGCGGAAGTATTTTTCTCTCTCGATATCTTTAACGAGTCAGAGATAGATTGTATCCTTTTCTGAAGGATATCACTTGTTATTTGGATTTGAGATTTTATTTCATTATTAGATTTTTCGATGTTCTCTATGCATATATTGGTCGAATTCGAATTAACATTGTTTTGAATTCTGATACTCTTTAGTTTATCCTGAATACGCTGAAATTGTGTCTCACTCTTTTTGATATGGTCAGTTAGTTTACTATTTAGTACTTCAAAGCTACAATTTGGAGTCGCCATCATGTTGAATATCTTTTCTAAAACGGATTGTGAAATAAGCACATCGTCTGTAATTAATATGTTGCTTTGCGTGGTATCTTCATCTGAGTTAAATGTGTCCGCATCTTTCATCGAAGAAACTTCTTGTCGCGAGATTTTGACGCAGTGATCTCCAGTAGCGTAGTGTTTCCATTTGGATTTTCATTTCTGTGTTCGTCATTTGAAAACTCGCAATCATGTTTATCATTCGATAACAAATGTTTAATTTCTTCATTTACACTCTGATAAGACATGCCGTTTTCCTGTAAATCACTTTCAATTAGTGTCAGAATATTCGGAAGATCTATGTTGATGAATTGTGCGGCTTGTTTACCATTAATGAGGCACGAACTCTTTGTAAAGTACATGTTTAAAGTGTAAAGATGGCAATTGTCTTGGCATACCTTAAATTTTGCTTTAACTTGATTTCATTGTTTATCAACTACCGGTATGAATGTGTAGTTATATGGAGATTCGTCATCTGAAAAAGTATTTCTTTACGGCGCTTTTAAATAATTCAAATGTACCTGCATTTAACTGAATCTTAGTTTGACCTCTTGTTTCCTCAATAACAATTTCCTCCATTTCTGCCGCTTTCTTCTTCTTTTTCATCGCCTTACTTCTATTTAAATCATAGCTTCTTTCTTCCGCCATTTCTTTTTCAACGGCGATGCGCGACATCTGATATTTTTAAATATCCATCATTATTAAATAAAACACTAATAAAAGTTATACCATCATGTACGCGTTTTCATTTTACAACGATTTGGTAATTTTGTTTTCCATTTTGACGTAAAATATATTAAAGATAAATGAAAAACGCATTTTTAAGGTAACGCTCTTAAAAACTTGTTTATTCGGACGTGACGTCAGCGCGGGAATGATCACGCGCATCCAATCCCGATTGCCGTTGCCCTCACGTTCAAACACAAATTTGAGTCGATTTCTCAATAGGCTAATGACATAGAACGTGTATTTCTTCCTGCTTTTTCCAATGAATTAATTCAAAAGAAATTAAAATGATAAACAATGTGTGTAATATTTAGAAAATCGACGTTAAGGCCGTGACGACAACGATATTTAATTTACCATAAAATTACTCGGTCTCGGAAATGCACGTACAAATACAACAAACGTAGATTCTTTTATAGTAACTTCATGTTATTAATCTGCAAGCGGACATCGCATGAACATTAAATGTTAGAAATTGGGATTTTGTCTTTTTTTGAGCTTGACCTGATGCCAACGTTGCACGTTTTTTTACAAATAGAATGCCATTATACAATCGGAAGTGCCTGTTTAGTGACTCGTACAGTATACTCCAGCATACTTTGAGCAAAGTGAAAAAAAAAAAATAACAATCGAATATTAGAATATTCGAATACTTGCACAACCGAATATTCGAATGAAACTTTTGCTATTCGTTGCCATCCCTAAAAGTAAGGGTTTGGTTAAACCCTGTCGCAGCAACACAGTTTCATCGCCGGCAGAAGCGTTGGGATCATCTAGAACGCCGACCGAAGGCGCGTTCTTTAAGCATGCACACAACAAACGCAGTCACTCGGCGTTCTGAAAATAGCGCAGTGATGTCGCCTACAAAACGCAGTAAGGTCTTCTTCAACGCCATAATATCTCCGCGGGCGTGCAAACAGGTCACAGTGCAAAGCTGTGCTTGCACGGAGATCGTACATTTTATAGAAATATTTTATACGAAACACCGTGTAAAATAGAAAAGAAGCGGGAATGCGCATGTTTCACCAAAAAGCGATGGTACAATGGTGAAATAACGATGTTACGATGATGAAACAACGATTGTACGATGGTGAAGCAACGATGGCATGATGGTGAAACAACGATGACACGATGGTGAAACAGCGATAGTACGATGATAAACCGCGATAAGGCCACTTCTTTTTAATTTTCTGGTTTACGAGACCGGCGACCGTATTTTTATTAAAATTGAAAAAAAAAATAAAAATCGATTTTGCCGTTTTTATTTTTGCCGATGGTCGAGAAAGTGCGAGTACGAAAAATAAACTTGAGACCGAATTTCGCGCCATAAACGACATCGGCAATTTCCGTCGTCACAGACATCAGCGAATGTGAATCTAACGAATCTCATTGGCTGGTTCGTATGTTGAAGAATCGGAGCGAGAATCCAGCATGGCTGCGACAGGGAGTGGAAATTATTTTCAGTTGTCTTTGACAAAATCGGAGCCTGGTGGAACGTGTACAAAAAAATTCGTCAGAAGTGTCGAAGGAGAAGACGTTGGAGGTCTACTCTCGAGGAACATCACTTTCGAAAATGTTATGGTTGGTACAGTAGACTCCACGAAATCGGGTATCGGCTATAAGAATATATCGGCAAATGGGGTACGATTTTCGAACACAAAACCATTTCCTATATAAGCAATGTAAATTTTATCGGCCATACGGGTATCGGATAAGAAAATATATCGCCAAATCGAATAGAAAATTTGCATTTTTTTGGCCAAAACTGATTGAAATCGAATATTTTCATCGCCTGTTTACAGGAAATGACACCGGATGTACCGTTTATCGTCCATATCAATTCCTATGACACCCTTATTATTTGTCTATTGTCAGCTGATAAATCCAATTAAATATTTTGACAGCGATGAACAGGGACAGTGAAGCCTCCGGGTAAACAAACTGTAACCTGTCACCTCTTTTAAACAGAATATTCAATCAGGCATTAAAAATCTGTTACAAATACACAGCAGCCTAGGACTATCCGTTATCGAGACGTTATTGGTACATGTACTTACAATAATCCACGTTTAAATTCCATTGTCTCTTTAATTATCGCATAAATTAATCCGCACAATTCAGAAACAAAAAAAAGTAATTTCTCATATAAAATAATGCATATTTATCCAGAACACGATCTATCTGACCTCCCTTGTCAACAAATATATGCAGATTTCATGATGAATACGATTACCGGCCAATCGGGTACTCCGGGCAATAGAATATTTTTAGCTGACAATTTGTGTATTCGATTTGCTGGAGTCTATTGTAACAGGTTGTTGACATCTTGTTAACATCATGTAAATTCGCGACATGAAATTGTTGATTCTGAGACCCACCGATATAGTCTGATAAATTGTAATGTATAAACGGTGTTTAAGCAGCTGGAAATCAAATGTTTGTTAACATGTCAGGGCACTTGTTTGGCCATTTTTGGGGCCGAATATGGGCCCCATTCCCCTCTCAAAATAGTATGTTTTTTCCCCTATCTCAGGAAAATATTCCCCTTGAAAATCTAAAACAAAGAATTGAATGGGACTCCCGAAAATGCATGTAACTAAAATTGTTTTATTTGTAAGTCTAGTCACAAAAATATACTAGCTATTAAAAACAGAGGTAGAACAGAATGTTATGAGTGTGACCCTTCAAAGTCAAACATACGTATATGACTTCAAATTCCCCTTTTTGTCTTAAAACGACGCAAAATTCCCCTTTATGAGGGTATGGGTACCTGTCACCAAAAGTTGTCTAGTGCTCTGCATGTATATGTGGTCTGATATTAAAATTTATTTTTATTTTTATTTCGACCTGCCGGTGAACATTTTTTTGAAAAATTTTCGTAAACCAGAAAATAAAAAAGAAGTGGCCTAATACATTGCGTTTTCACCATCGCACCATCGTGCCTTTGTGTTTTCTCTATCGTTCCATTGTGGTTATAACCATCGTACCTTCGCATTTTGGTCATCGTGATTTCACCATCGTACGTGCATCGTCGTACAGGCAGAGACAAGTTGTTTTAGTCTGTCCATACGGAACACCATACTGGAGAACGGTGGATAGAGAGTAGGTCACGCTAGTCGAACTCAGGCAGTGTCCTGCAAAGAGTGAAATAGATGAAAGGGAACTTTGAAGACCCTCGACCACGACAAATATGAAAATATTGCAGGCTCGGTTTGATTGAGCCTGTTCATGGGCAGTAATGGAAATGCTTTTTACTGCCCACGCCGCCTAGCCCCGGGTTGAGCGCAACTCAATATTTACAGTACACGATATATAAAGCTTGAACTTGGGAAATTCATGTATCAAATATTCGCTATGCGTAATATCTAAATTCTTAGATTAAGTCATTTTTACAGGCAGATATCACTACACTTTAGTGTGTCGGAATTTGAGAAATACTGCTATAACTGTAAAAATTACAAACGAAGACTTATAAATTCAGAAAAGTTGTTTCACGGTTGCGTGGGACAGGTGGGACAGGGTTATTTACATGTATTTGTATAAGTGAACTGGTCTGTTGAAAAGTGCATCTTGGTTAGCAAATGATAGCGTCTCTAACTGGGAGCGAACCCGCACCGTCACGGCGACAGCGCCTAGCCATGCAATTCCTGCGACGTAACCAACTGAGCTAACCGGGACAACGCCAAAAAACGTTGATCGAATAGCCCTGATATACATAACAATCACTGCATGACATCGGTAACGGGTTAATTTACTGATAACAGTACTGACTAAATGTACGGGGAGACTTTTTACTGTACAGTAGATGTGTTTACTTCAAACATGCAAACATAATCTCCTTCTTTTGTTATTCTGGCGGAAACTATTGAGTCACGAATTGCACACGCAAGTTTTAACATAAACATGCATTTGTTAAATGAAATCCTTCAAGTTACATAATATGTTCCCCTCAAAAAATGAATACCACGGGATTAATTTTCATCCATATTGAGTGAAAATAAAAACTGCGAGACGACTTTTGAATTCAACTTTATATGTTATTTTAGAAATGAAGAAACGTCTTTCGAAGGTGGAAGATACAACAGATGAACTGTTTAAAATTATCAAAGATTTAAAAGAACAATTAGACCGACTTTCGATGAAACCCATGCCAGGTAAGTCATTGTCATTCATGACCAAAACAACTTGTCAATTTCAGATGTTTACACATTTACAGCAGTAATACGTTAATAAATAGACTTAAGTGTTATATGAAAAAACAACAACATTGCAATTAAGATCTTAAACACAGCAAACTTAGGCCCTCTAACTTCTATTGCAGTACAGAAACTTTTTTTGTTTGAAAATCATTACGGTCACATTATTTGAATATTGCAACCCTAATATATCCTTTTAATTCCACTTAAATAATGGATAGTCCTATCTCAGATAGGTCATTACGCACCTGTTTATAAGATCATCATAATTTGTCTTTTTGTCTTTGTTATTTTTTTTTAAAAGTTCGACAAGTTCTTTTCAAGACTTATGCGCACTGATCTTATATAACGAACGTAGCATGAGACTAACATACATGATATAAAGGAATTAATGGTACGTGAATTAATTTCTTGCATGTGTTTATTGTTTGCCTCTTAAGTACGTCAAAGTAATTCACATAGTTAACGACGTTGCGCTATATTAAAAGTTGAGTTGTTTTTTAACTAAACTATTCCAACACGTGTATTCTTTGTACGCTTAGTAGCTCGTTTGGAAATTGCTCAATCTGAACGTTCACACTGGTTGGTTGGGCGTAAACTGTATCCTTACAGCATTTATAGTATGCCATTAAGTCATCCAAAGACGTTTGATATCACTTAAAGAACAATGGTATTCTTCATGTTCTTACAAAAAATATTTATTATAACACACACCAGGTTAAAACCATGAAATCAAATATGTTATTATTCGACTGCTGCCGAAATTCTGTCTAAGTTAAAATTATTTAAAGGGAATGGTACAGCCTATTCAATTTATACTGTATATTTATTTATACACGCTTTACTAATAACTGTACACCTAGCTGTCATACACTAGGCATGGTTTATGAGGCCCATCGGATTGAGAAACCGCATTGTGTGTAAACGTTGTAAAATCATATGTTCACTATCACTGTTTACACATTATCAAGTAACCATAACGCTTATTTCAATTGTTGTTTAAATGTTTCTAAATAAATGTGACAATGCGTAAAAAATGATGAAAATTTACATTCACTTGTAAACTTATTATCTATTACAAATACAGAATAAACAGTCGGGTCTCAATTGCAATACTTCGGTGAATACCAGAACAGTTGTTTTACAGTTAGTCGTCTTGTTTTGCCTCATGCATAATCCACCACATTCCATTGACCGTCAATTAAAATTGCCGATGTCTTTAAGTATGATATCGATTGATCAATAAATAGAACACGTTCGCCAACTGAATTGACTGTATCGATTTAATATCGATTTCCACACTCATACATTGATCATATCTGCTATTAAGAGGTGTAAGTTCTGCATATTTTTTTAATATTTGCAACGGGAGAATTTTTCGGTTATTATTACTTACTTCTACAGTAGACTCACAAACTACCTTGGTATTATTTGATTTCGCGGTCAGAAAATTTAACTTGCTTGACATGTATTATTAAATTTTGCGATGACATTTTGCTCAGAAGGCATAAATAATATTTTGCGTGATTATAAGTTCGCGAAGTTACATGTATATGATCATTCTCATAACATTTAATATTAAAATTTTAATGATTTGATTTCGCTGGTGTTTGATGTCGCGCACTTTCTCGAATATTGAATATTGCGGAATATAATGATAACACAGTAATTATATGTTCTTATTTTTAAACGTGAGGTACTCGAATTAAAAAGGCAGGTTTTTAGGTATTGCGGGTTGAGTTTTGGAAAAAAGACAACTAAATGTTGGGTTACACTATGATTTACTACGGTGACGTTTCAAACATTTTTAAATCACTAGACAATTTCACAGACACTTGTTTAGGGGTCCTTTGCTGGCCCTATATGCCTATAGAGCTATATAGGCCTATATATAGGCTTCAAGGTCTCTTGATTCAAAAGTGGGCAATTTCAGGAAATAAACGGATGATCTACAGCATGAGATACAACTACAATCACTTAGAACACAAAATATCCCAGTTTGGAAAAAAATACCCGTTCATGTATAATTAACCATACAGAAGATTCCAATCTTACCATTTCACGATAAAAAGTACATTCAAAAGACTCATCGATTTCAAAGACAAAATCGTAACTTACCGAACAAGTATTGATCGCCGTTGATAGATTATCCCTTTATCCCTCCGATGACACCAGTAACTAAACATAAGTCCTCATATTAACGGAAGAAAATCAAACTTTTTTATCACAGCCCCCCGAACGTTTCACCTTCACCTAATTTATAGTATTTTGAAAGATTCTATCAAATAGTTCAGAAAATCAACATTTATTAAGTGTGCACTTAGAACTTTTGACTAGTGTATGTATAGTTATCGCATTCCAATATCTGAATTGGAATCACGCATGCTAAATTACAGAAAATCTCTTTTGCCTCGTTTGAAAAACAAAACGTATATTTTTCTGGTGCTTGGCAGTTTGTTTAATTATGTCAAAGTTGTTAAATTCATGTTCACGGTATTGCTGATTCCAAATATTTTGAACTATGTGGGTAATTACTAAGTTATTGTACTCTTTCATCCGCACAAAATATGAATAAACTATTTTACTTAATGATCGAAACATAGCAAAATCAGACCATTTTAAAAGGTCGTGTTCTTTATTTTCAGTTAAAGTGAAAGCAAGTTTAAATGCCAATGCTGATGAACCAAATGCAAAAGCAAATGCTAATGGATGTTTGAACCAAGTCGCGAAAGATATCTTTGAAGGGAAAATTACTCCAGAAAACCTTAAAATGGTAGCAGCACCCATGGAAGATCTTCTTAACGATGTTGCAAAATGTGGCGGAGAAATCACTGCTTTAGAGGAAGGATCTGTTTTAATTGAAATAAGCTGTCCTGACATGGAAGTACTGTTAAAGGTGATGGATTATTTCTGTGGACCTCTTTTGAAACACCGTCTACATGACGTTTCAGAATCCTTAGAAGTTCTTTTAGGCCAAAGGATTCAGGTGGAGGCGTTTATACTAAGAAAATCGGTCGTTGAATTCGTGAACAAAATTCGACGTAAGTGTACTTACATTTTAATTCAGATTGACATAGAGATGCATAGATGTTAAAATACATTTATTTATCGTAATATTAAGGATTAAATTATTGTTTAACGTTTTGGTACTTGACCTTTAACATTGGAATGCAACATTCATGTGCATGGCATCGAACAACAACACAAATTTATATTGCGTGATTTATATTGTCAGTAGCTCCTTGTTGGATGACCCTGTATGTAGTAAACTTTTTAATAATTCTGTAATTATGTTTACTAGGTGGTCATTTACCCCAAATCTAACCCTGTCAGTGCTGTTATCAGTTTCGTCCTTTGAAGGTCGTTGAGCACGATACTTATCTACTATATGAATAGAACTTCCAAAATTGCTTTTGTTTTAATTTTTCGGCCAGTTTAATGATGGGTGGTTTCAATATCCAGACAATATTGTTTCTGATATTGCTCAATTACTCCAAGGATATATTTCTTTCTTTTTAAATTTTGCCTTTGACGTTGTCTGTGATAAGCAGGATTTATATTCTCAGATTTCCTGCCAAAATTCTATTCTCGTAGGTCCGCCTATTGTTTTCTCGTTTAGGTCAATCCCATTCTTTTATCTGGGGACCATACGCCGCTGAACATGGAATGGTATAAATCTGAAAATACCGCATTGAAAGTTCCATATTCACCGTCGTATGCATACCATCGTTTGCGAAGGATCACAATTGAACTGTTTAATGGTGTAAATATTGATTTCGCTTAACATGGCAGTAATAAGCATTTCCATTACTGCCCATGAACAGGTTCAATCAAATCGAGCCTGCAATAAATCAATATGTTCATATTTGTCGTGTTCGGTGTCTTTCGAAGTTCATTTTTCATCTATTTTTATAGCTCTGTTTTATCACATGTTAGAGAATTCATTCAGATAATTTTGAACGTATTTTAAGTTTCAGGTAGGATAAGGATACTTTTGCTGGCTTTTACAAATGTGGTTGTCCGCTTAGTCGTTGGGATAAACGTTGTCAATTATGATTATTATTGTTTCGTTAACGTTTCGATTTAAATGTGATTTCCTGTGAGGTTGTGGAAAATTATGTGACAGCACTTAACATCGACTTGACGGTAAACGTTCGTCTCATGCCATCGATGCAATTTAAAAAGGCAATTACCAGAAAACGAATGGATATAGTTCAAGTACTGCGTTAAAAAAAGTCTTTTAATTCGGCCAGATTAAAGATACGTGGTTTCAATATCCCAGACAATATAGATTTGGATATTGTTCAATGACCAAAAGGATATATTTCCTGCTTTTAAACTTTTGCCTCTGGTGCTGTCTGTAATATGCATGTTATATTTTCAGTTCCCTTTCAAAATTATAATATGTTTAGCTCCGCCCATTGATTTCTATTTTAGGTCATATTCATTGTTTTATCCAGGGACCATACGCCGTTTAAAATGGAATGGTATTATTCTGAAAATACCTCATTGAAGGTTCCATGTTGACCGCCATATGCATTCCATCGTTAGGGGTGGATCGAAATTGTACTGTTTATGGTGTAAATATTGATATAGCTGAATAGGCAACTTTGAAAGCCCCAAAACACGACACATATGAAAATATTTTATGCTCGGTTTGATGAAGCGTGTTAATGTGCAGTAAAGGAAATGCAAATTACTGCCTACGCCGACAAGAACTGGATTAAACTAGCGCAACTCAATATTTACATGGACACTGTTTATTAACAGTACACTTTCAATCAATCAACGATGGTAGGCATATGTCGAAAAACATGGAACATAAATATCGAATTAGGCTCAACCCGGGGCTAGGCGTGCGTTGGTAGTAATATCATTTCCATTACTTCCCAGGAACACGCTCAATCAAACAGAGCCTGCAATATTTTCATATTTTTCGTGTTCGATGGCTGTCAAAGCTCTCTTTTCATCTATTTATTAGTAGTTCATGTTCTTTATCTATCTTAATTGTTGAATGTTGTTTCTCTCTTTGTCTGTCCGTCTGTCCGTCCATGCTTATTTATGTATGCTTAAATGGCTATGAAAAAAATGTACCGTATAACTGTTACTTGTATTCATTCAGACTAAAATTTTCTGTAACGTGGCTGAAAGAACAAAATATAGAACATAATTGCAATACCAGCCGCATATGTATTCATTAGCTAGAACGACCTTTGTCCTTCTATTATTCCGTCTGTTTTCATCGAAAATTCTGGGTTTTAAATTGGGATATGGCGGGCGGGCCGAGTTAAACAGATGGTTTCCGGTTAAAAACTTCATTTGGATAAAGCAGTCTTGCTGAAACGTTGTTGGATAAAGCAGGCATTCATAAAGACCTAGCTTGGGATTGGATATGGGGACAATCGGGTCAAGGTCATAGTCACTGTCACTTAAAATATAAAGAAACTGTTTTCGATCAATAACTTTTAGTTCGGATAAATCATTATTGCTTAAACGTTGGATACAGCAAGCCGGCATAAAGACCTAGCAAGAGATTGGATTTCTGGTCAAGATGGTCAAGATGAATGTCTAGAAATAGAAAACAAAGTTTCCGATCAATAACTCCAGTTCGGATTAACCGGCCTTTCTGTAATTTCGGATAAACCAAGCATGCACGAACTATCTTGGGACTGGATTTGGAGCAAGTCGCATCAAGATCAAGGTCACTGTGACAAATATAGAGGGTCAATAACTTCCGTTCTGATAAACCAATCTTCCTAAGAGTTTGGATATAGCAGGATTTGGGTCCCGTCGGGTCAAAGTCATTGTTACTAAAAATAGTTCCCGCTTAATATTTTGTGTTTAAATGGAGGTATTTTGCAGACATTTGTTTGTAGTAAGATTATGTGCAAAAATAGTTTCGGATTGGAGAAGTGGTAAATCGGATCAAGATCAACTTTATTGATACTAAAAATAGAAAAAATGATTCCGCTCAATTACCTGAATTAAGATGGCGAGATTTTGCTGAAATTTGATTTATAGGCGGTGCATAAGCAAACGAAGATCATGATTTAAGTTTGGGCATGTTCGGACAATAATACCAAATCATCCTGCCGGTCATATCTTCATAACTAATCCGTTAAATCATTTTAATTTCCAAAGTCCAAACTATAGAATCGACTTTAATAAATGTCGTGCGGAAATTGCAGAGTCTTTAAACTCTTTTTGCAATAAATGGTGCAAACGAGAACATGCTGAGCAAAATGCTAAGTCAACTGCTCGTTCTAATTGGGAAAAAATATTTAGAATAATCCACACTCGTATATCCTTCTATAATAGAAACATAGCTTTATTACCACCACGACCACGTTTTAACTTTATTCTTTTAAAAAGAGGAATTCAAGACTTTCACAACATATTTATTTGAATACCTGCTGATAAAAAAGCAATATATGCATATCAGGAATCGCCACACTCACAAAACACAGCCTCCCCTGGTATATAAGAGTATTTGGGTGAGTGGGGAGGGGTGTGAAAAATGACTGTAAAATACAATCCCTGAGGGATAAAACGATAACAGTATTGATTGAAAGTACGGGGAGACGTTTTACGGCCGCCACACAGCACAGACAAAACTACTGTGATTATAAAAAGCAATATATGCATATCAGGATAAGGCTTCAAATATTGTAATTATAATAGTTTTACACATACATTATTCAAACTAAAAAGCTTAATAGTACTAAATCTTTCACACTGACTTCTTTATCAGAGAGTGACATTGTTGCTGCACACAGTCAACATATTGCAAAGATTCGAATCAGTGTTAAACCAAAACAATATAAAATTCCTACCATGTTTTGGTCGCCTAAAATGCATAAAACACCTTATAAAGAGAGATTTATCGCCGACTCCAGTTCTTGCACAACTTATAAATTACTCCGTACTCTTAACGTGTTGTTTCCATCTAAAAAAAGAACACTTGATAAAGATGAAAAGGGAACAGGTATAGCGAACAGGTTTTTGAAACTACTGGCAAAATCTATGGTAGTCTTGTAAAAACTCAGGTTTTAGAGAAAACTTAAAATAATAATTTTCAGGCGTTCGTCAACTTGTGATTTTTCCACTTTGTACACTTCACTCCCTGATAATTAAAATAAGAGGCAAGCTCACCAGTCTCACTGATTAAACGTTTGCTAGAGATAATAAAATATGTATTGCCTTTTATGAACATGGTGCATTTTTTAAGATGGTTCTTATAATAATTATACTTTATGGACTTGTCGCTAACTTTCTTAATGGATAACATTATGTTACATTTGGTACCTCAATGGGTACTCATTGTGCATCCCTTGTTACCTATCTGTTTTTTATACTGATATGACAGAGACTTCATGTTATCTCTTTCTGCCGGACTTTCTTGATCTAAATTTGTCAATTGAACATAGATACAATACAAATATATGATAAAAGAAATGGTTTTTATATTGTAAATTTTCTGTTTCAAGTGTTTCTCGTGAAACATCCTACGGGTTTTATATCTCACAGCGTGTTTGCTTATCTAGAGCTTGAAATGATGTTAACGATTTCAATGAACGTAATCTATACATGACATGAAAAAACGAGGTTATTAATATCACAAATTAAGGAAAACATTTTGCAAGTTTAATTGCCGATATTCGGTTTTAATTCAAAAATACAGGTGCAGTTTTAAATCACTATTGCAATAAGGGTTTTCACAGCCAGTTTTTTTAGGGAGATTCAATTTATAAACAGAAGACAAGAGGGCCCAATGGCCCTGAATCGCTCACCTGATTCTTAGATACATGAAAATGAAAGGTAAAAACAAAACACAAAGAATTTATAGCATATTTTAGCATAGTATGTTGTGGCGTGATGACATGTGGTGTGGTATGAAATAGTATAGTATTTATTATATTGTATGGTATGATGTAGAAAAAGATGGCTTGGTGTGGTAATGTGTGATATGGTATGGCACAGTACGGTATCATTAGACGTGTTTTATTAAAAGATGTTATAATATTTTTCTTGTAAGCCCTGTGGCTGGGGAACGGTTATTCCAAGGGTCATTTATGAACAACTTTTGAAGAAAAGTGAAATATGCTTATCAGTAATGGCCACATTCAGCAGACATAGCCTCACCACAACGTCAAAAAGTAGAGAAAAATAAAGCATGGTTTTACCATAATCAGCTTCAAAATGGACGCCACAAACAAACAACCCGAGGGGTTACCGCCTTGGAACGGTCAGTGGCAAAACGATTTGTCACTTGATGCACCAACCTCAAGCTTGCCCCAACAGGTTTTCCTAGCACAAAACTGATACAAGTTGTCTTGGTGAAATAACTGCAACTCACCAACAATGGTGCATGCAAAAGCAAACAAACATACAAAACATAAGAAGATAATAGCATTGCAAAGCCAAAAGGGCAAATTGAATCTCATGTCACTTCATTTAAAATATATCCGTGCGTTTTTTATTTTGCTGATAATGCCTATAGCTGGGTAACAGTTGATCCTATGGTCATGATTTGAACAAATTTTGAAGATACCACTGTCAGGATGACTCAGGCCAAATTTGGTTAAAATTCATTCAATGGTTTCAGAGGATATGTTGTTTGATTTTTTGCTTATAAGCCATGTGGCTTGGAAAAGGTTGACCCTAGAGTTAATTATTTGATTAACTTTTGAAGATGTCAATGCCAGGTTGCTTCAGGACATACTTTGTTGAAAGCTATTCAGTTGTGGTTTTGAGCAGTCTATTTTTAAAGATATGCTAATAAGCCCTCTGGCCTGGGTGTGGTTGATTCTATGGTCTTGATTTGAACAATTTGTGTAGGCATCAGTGGCAGAATTCGTCAGGGCAAATTTAGTAAAAATCCATTCAATGGTTTGAGAGGAAGTATTGTTTAAGGCAAATTGTTAGATATTGCGTAAAAGCCGTGTGGCTTGGCGCTGGTTGACCCGAGGGAAAATTATTTGAACATATTTCGTAGAGGTCATTGTCAGGTTGCTTCACACCAATTTTGTTTAATCTTTCCAGTGATTTAAAAGAAGAAGATTATTAAATATTTAGCTTATAAGCCCTGTGTCTGGAGACTGGTTAACTCTGTGGTCACGATGTGAACAATTGTTATAGACATCTATGCCAGGATGCTTGAGGACAAAGTTGGTCGAAATACATAGATCCAGTGGTTTTAGAGGAGATGTTGTTTAAAGTAAATTGTAAAATTTTGCTTAAAATCCTTGTTGCTTTGAAATGGTTGATCGTAAGGACATTTTTGAACAACTTCTCAAGATGTCAATGCCAGGTTGCTCCAGGGCATATTTGGTTAAAATCTACCAAAATCAGTGAAGTATGCATATCTGGAATTGCCACACTCAGAAAAAAGCCTCCCCACACAGTCAAGAAGAAGAGGGAGAGAGAGCATGGTTAATAAAATGATCAGTTTCAAAAAGGACACCACACACAATTAACAAAAATGATAATCCGATGGGTTACCGCATTGGAACGGTCTGTGGCAAATCAAATTGCCACTGGGGGTTTAAACCAGTTTCTAGGGTGCACCAACCTCACACTTGCCTCAACAGGCTCTCAAATCAACACTCAAGTACAAGTTCTCTTGGTGAAATATCTAAAACACACCAATTAGCTCAACAATGTTGCATGCAAAAGCACACAAACATATAAAACATAAGAAGCTAATAGCATTGCAAAGACAAGGGGGCGGGTACTCAATGATCTTACTGAGACCAGAGCAAGAACAAAGTCGTTTTTGAGAAGAAGTTTTTGAAGGTTTTGCTTATAAGCCGTGTGGATGGTAAGTGATTGGCATTATGGTCATGATTTGAGTGCCAAGAAACTGCAGGACGGATTTGGTAAAAATCCATCCATTGGTTTCAGAGAAGATGTTGTTTAAAGCAAGTTGTTGACGGACGAAGGACGACGGACATCGGACATCGGACAACGGACGACTGACAAGGTCCGGTTACAATAGCGCACCATGAACCAAACGCTCAGGACAGCAAACAAATAGAGGACAATATTAATTTCTCCACGTCGTTTGTAAAACACATCTGTAAATTCAATAAAAAGGCTACCGACCTGATATTCTACTCTGCATGCATGGTGATCAACCTTTTTTTCAGCTGATTGTTAGGCTGACCTCTTTCATTGCACGTAAGTGGCAGGGGATTAAAAGTTTATGAAGGTTTTTAAGAAATCGAATAAAAGAACATTGAAGCTCTATTTCTGTTATCCCTGCCATCGTGAATTGACTTCAGGTGCTCTGGTCTGGGTAAGGTGGTTAAGTACCCGCCAGTTTTCCTTAACAATGCTATTAGCTTTTATGTTTTATATGTTTGTGTGCTTTTGCATGCAACAATATTGAGTGGATAGATGGGTTGAAGTTATTTCACGAAGACAATTTGTACTTTTTTGTACATCTGAGAACCTATGGGGACACCCTAGAACCTCGTTCAAACCCTCAGTGGCAAATTATTTTACCACTTACCGTTACAAGGCTGTAACCTAAATTGTTTTCTTTATTGTTAATTGTTTTTGGAGTCTTTTCTGAAATTGATTCTCTCATAAACTCATGCTCTGTTTTCTTTGAACTTTTTGGCTGCGTAGGGAGGCTGTCTTTTCTGGTTGTCTGATATGCATATTTTTTATTTTTGGTAAAACTAGAAAAAAAGTTTCTGCTAAATAACTTGAGTTAAGATGAAAAAAAGGTGAAATATGCATATCAGGAATCGCCACATTCAGAAAAAACAGCCTCTCTACACAGTCAAGAAGAAGAGAGGGAGAGAGCATGGTTAATAAAATGATCAGTTTCAAAAGAGACACCACTAACAGGTAATTGAAGGTAATTTGCTGAAATTTGGTTTGTATGTAATTTATATGTACAGGTAACCATTGCTTGCGATTTGATTTGGGATCAGAACTGCGTGCTATCTTTGGAGGAAGACTGTTAAAGCCATGCCACGTTACTTGTTCAACTAATACTAATATCTTGTTATGCTTATTGCTTTTACCTTTCTCTTCAGGTGAACTGGAACTGATGCACAACAGACAATTAAAGTTTGTCATATCATGCACCGGAGTCGAGGGCTTGAAAAAAGTATGGAATATATTTGAGAATGGAGAAGCTGCTAATTCAATTAACGAGTTATCCGTTGCATTATCTGACGCAGTTGGCAAACCTGTCAGAGTAGAACCTTCTATAGACATCGAATACTTGAAAACTGCTTTACAGGATGCAAAAATGGAATTAGGTAAGATGTTTATATACATTAGTTTAACGATATATCGTTTTTGCAATGTGAGTTTGTATAAAGCTTACAGTCACCTTAGCGTAAAAAGTCAAAAAAGTCAATAAATTCACTTTTGCAAATTTTCAGGAGAGGCAAAAACTGTTTTTCTTGAAACAGAATTTCAAGCTGATACTGTGTTTGTTGAATATTAGGAGCTCTGAATATGCTTGCTAATTAGTCACGGATAGCCTTAATTTATGATGGAATACAAAAAGATAAGGAATTTGTACTAACCATATTTGAATGCCGAAAAACCTTCAGTGCAAAAACTCAATATGTGCAGTTATTCAGTTTTTACGCTGAGACTTGCAACGATGTAATTTGTAAATCTTGATGCAATAATTCAATAAGTGCACATATTGAGTTATTGCATTTAACATTTCAGCATTCATTCAAATTCATTTATTTTCTTTTTTGATATTAATAATGTTAAAAACAAAATTATGGTAACATTAAAATAGTATTTATGAAATGAAAAGTGAATTTTAAAAGCTAAATGTATAAAAGTTTTTTTTAATTTCGGCAAGATTTTGAGAAACACGACTGTGTTTGTATAACATTTGAATAATTTCTAAGTCAAATATTTGGGCACTTTATTGATGAAACATTTCTGAATGTGAATCTTTTAGCTGAAAACAGCACCCTTTTATATCAATCTGAAAGCAAGTCTAAACATTTGCCTGAAAACAAGTAAGTATGGCACTCCAAGACTAAACTGGGCCAATGCCATTATGGGAATTGCTGGGCCAATACGAGAATTGCTGGGTCAATATATGATAGTTAATTAATAATATAATTATATTAGTTTTTGAATTTTTTCTTAGTCCATAACATTTGGATGAAACAGACAAAGCCCCACACTGTATTTTTTTTTAAGTTTTCCTAAATTACACATCTTACATTCTTACAATATTACATCGCGAATGTTTTTTCTTAGTTAAAAATGTTTAGGTGGAAAAAACGAATTGGCTTTAGTGAATAACTTTTATCGTATTGGACTCTTACAATCTTAACGTTTTACATCGTGAAATATTTCTTAGTTCTTTCCTCGTGGGTGTTATTTCATAAATTACATGACTTAGATTCTTACAATATTACTTTATGATTTTTTTTCTTAGTCCATAAATTGGGTAAAAAAGAAAAAAGTCCCAATGCATGCTATATTAGTCAAAGTTTTCTAAAATTTCACATCTTATAATTTACAATATTTACATGATGAAACATTCTGAATCTCACCCATTTGGGTGAAAAAGACAAAGCAACATGATTTATTAAATTTCCTATTACACATCTCACAATTTTACATTCGTCCGAATAGTCAAACAAAATTTTGGCTGAAGGTGACTAAGACCAACTCTGTTTTTGTTTTTTTTTACTTTTACAATATTTCACTTCACTTCTAATGATCTGACATTATTACTCATGAAATATGGAAACTTTGTGGTGAGAATGACGAAGTCGAACAATATACAAATTTTAGTTTCCAAAATTACACGTAATATACTTTAATAATATTACAAAGTAAAATTCAGTAAAGTCTAGTGATGTATTAAATTTTACTGTATTTCTCTTACCATTTTACATCACGAACCTTTTCAAGTCAAACAATTTTATGTGAAAAAGGCTAAGTCCCGCACTGCATTAACTGAAGATTTCTAAAATATCTCGTCTTACTATCTTACAATGTCATAACGTGAAATTTTCGGAGTCCTAAACGTTTGGATGAGAAATGCAAAGTCCTGTGCTGCATTAATTTAATTTTTCATAAATAATGTATCTCTATTTGTAAAATTTTAAGACATTAAATATTGCAAAATTGTGTTGGATTGCCAGATGATTCGAGTCTGGACAATTTATCAAAATGTAATATTTAAAAATGTAAGACGTGTAATACTGCAAAAGTGAAAATTGTGCTAGACTTTTAAATTATTCTATTGTATTGTTTTGCATGACAGTTCTTATTATTAATTCTATCCCCCACCAAATTGGTAGATGGATATTGAATTAACATTGACCTGCTTTTGATTCATCCAGGCCGAAAACTTGGTAACAAAATATGGTTTTCATATTTTTTTTAGGTTTTTAGTCAAATGTTTTGGACTTAAACAATTTTCAAAATGTTACATTGTACATAACATGTGTAATATTGCAAGACTGAAAATAATATTGTGTTGGACTTAGTCATTTTCAACCAGATGATTCGGACTAAGATAGAAAATTTTCAAAATATAATATTTTAATATTGTAAGACATGTAATATGGAAGAAAGGAAAATAATGTTTGCTCTGACTAATAGGTTTTCTGCCAAATGCTTAGGACTTGGACAATGAAAAAATGTAATATTTTAAAATTGTAAGACATGTAATGCTGTCAGTTTTGGACACAGTGCAAACACATTTGTGCACGGATGATGTAACTGAAAACGTTAATTGATACCAAATAGCAATTAAATAATAACGGTTTTGATGGATTTTATCACTATTTTAGCTACATAAAAATCTCATGCAACCTTAATACCGTCTAACTGTAATTATATTTTTTTTTCATTTTTACCTATTATTTATTAGGGAAAATCTAAATTATAAGTTATGTTACCATACATTTTGCACTCAATAAATATTAAGCTGCTTTCAGTTGGTTATATGCAAAAACTAAATAAGTGTACTAAAAAGATACGCGATGTAGATATACTATTTTTTCATAAAACATGTTTTATATAAGGATATAAGTTTAGGATTGCAGTAACATGTAAGATTATGTGTTTTTCTAGGAACATTTAAAAAAGTGAATTTCTCAAATTTTATCACTTATTGACTTTTTGTGCTAAGGTGACGTTATATTATACACAAATTAGAAATCATTATGAGAATGCTGACTTGATTCTTATTCATACACTCGTAAATGAATGTATTAACACATAAACGTGGTAGATAAAATAAGTTAGCATAATTTGACATACTAACAGAAATAGTAAGTCATCTATGTGCACGTATAGACCACACATTTGTTTATTGGAAAGTGATAAAATCTTATACTCTAAAAGTATTTTTTGACGGAAATGTCATCTATATATATCATTTATAGGCTTAAAGGGGGTTATAAATAGATTTAATGGTTCAGCTCCCAGATTGTATGTTATGTTTACTTAAAGGAATTCATAGATGCTGCAGTGAAACCAGCTGTCAATAGTTCACTAAACCTACCAACACATACAATTTTTCCTCTACTTAAAATCTTTACCTGAAATAATAATAATTATATAAAAATAAATAACATTTTCCTCGTTCTTATATTGATAGGTGTTATATATAAAGTCATAAAAATAAAAAAGTCAATAAAGTTTGGTTCAGAACCATCAGCAATCATATTTGTATCATGACTGTTCAAATCCTTTATGTAAAAGAGCTCGATGCTTGCTTTTACAATACAAAGTCATGTAAAAAAGAAGTAAAACACCAAAAAATAGTTTAAGTATGATTTTACACCAATCCCGTTTTTATATTGGTAAAATGACGAATAACATCCGCCGAGTGCATTTTGATTCAAGCTTTTGCAGTACTTGTGTTATAAAAGTGTGAAAATTACAAATATCTATTTGCATTTTACTTGTATGCAATGAATTAATTTCAAAATATATCTCGTTGCAATTTTGCAAAACTTAAACAATGTGGTACGAATTATTACAGTCTTCTCTTTAAACATTATAAACTTTAAGATTAGTATCGTTTGGAAGGAAAAAAAATGGTTGGATTTTCAGAAAAAATATACAAAAAGCTATTAACATTGTGAGTCATAGGATTTTCAGCAGTGTGGCGTTAATTGTTTTCATCAGTGTACTATAAAAATCATCCCAAATTGAGGATAGATAATGGTAAAACAATGTTTTTTTCAGTGCTCCTAAAACGCGATACTTTTTATTATTTATAAAATAAAGCATAATCTAACTTGACAGTTACAAAATGAATATTGATGATGGTTGTTCTAATAGATCCCAAGGCAATGTTATAGGATCCTATTCTAAATTCTTTAAGCAAAAACACGTATGTGCTTACCAACTCGCTTATTCAGCTTAAGATAGATGGCAGTGCTACTTAAACTTCTTTTGTTGCAACATTGCGGCCAGTTTTAAAATGGGTTGTTAAAATATCCCAGCCAATACAAATTCGGATATTGTTCAATCCCACCAGGGATATACTTTCTGCTTGTATGTGTATGGCGTTCGATATGCAGTTTCATATTCACAGATCCCCTGTCAAATTACATTTTGTTCAGTTCAGGCTAGTTTTATCGTTTAGGGAAACCAAAATTTAAGGTTTCATGTTCATCGCCATGAGCTTCCCGTGGGCATGAATCACATTTTTTGTTTACTAGACTAAGTGTAAATATTGAGTTCTGCTCAACCCGAGGCTAATCGGCATGGGCATTTCCATTACTGCCAATGAACAAGCTTAATCAAAACGCACCTGACATATTTTTCGAGTTCGGTGGCTTTCAAAGGTCCCTTCCATCCATCGAAGACAGTAATTCAATATTAAACATTTGGAAATATTACAATAGAAGAAAAACACGAACATTTGGCAAAAATACGCACGCGTTTATCTGAATCACATGCATCTTGACATTGTGTAGTTTCAAATTGTGAATATATTTACAGTAGTTATCGACAGAAGAGGAGCACCCTTATTTCAATGTCGAAATGTTTATGCAAATACATTCTTTATGAAGATTACTGTTTACAAGATGATGTTTCAACAAAATATAGTTAATTGAAAACGGGAAATTGATTTGTAATTTCGTAATTTCAAATAATAAAACTAATTTCAGCAAGCAGAATAACTTAATCTATGTGACATACAGTGTACGTTAACTAAATCGGGTTCTATTAAACATAGATTTATTTTAATGATAAAATTATTCCCGAAAATACAAACACGATTTTGATATAAAAACATGTCAACATATAATGCACACGTTGAAATGCTGACATGTAAATGAAACCCTGTATGAATTTTAAAAGTGAAATATAGCAATATCAAGAAGAAAACAGTGTCAGACTTCAAGTTTTAATTTTCCGAGATTCAGTCAAATTGACAGTCGAGATTCCGTCAAATTGACAGTCGAGAATCCGTCAAATTTACAGTCGAGATTCCGTCAAATTGACAGCCGAGATTCCGTCAAATTGACAGTCGAGATTCCGTCAAATTGACAGTCGAGATTCCTTCAAATCAACACTCGAGATTCCGTCAAATTGACATAGTAATTACATGCATTTAATTTCAAATTGGTGGATGTGGAAGGGCATATAAAATTATAAACACATAATGACTAGGAATTTTCGGTTCCTTAAGGTGTTTACACTACAATTGTGTCAGTGATTAGTTTCTTAATTTGTCTGTAATACTTGTTTTCGAGTGTGTGTTACCGGTAGCATTGGGGTTTTTCAAACGTTACGTTACCTAATAACACTCTCCATGAAACAAACAGAGACCGATATTAGTGTCGCCGGAATTAGTAGATGGGACATTTCCACCGTTAAGCAATCATAATCTCTTAATTAAGAAACATGTATTAATAAGCCTTGCGAATAATTACTTATTGCGTCATTCATGTTGAGTCAATTTTAAAATGAAAATTATATCACATGATTACAAAAAAAAAAAACTAATCTGAATAATATCATGCATAATATTATTGTGAATAGCACACCATTGAAAGGAAAACTCAAGTAATTGTATAGAAGCAAAACATTTGCATCCGTTCACATTAATGAAGATCATATAAGCAAAAGTAAAATGTGCAATAGCTGATCAATATATCAATATATATCAATATATATGTTGTTGAGATCATATGCACCGTGTCCAATCGTTCACCATATATCCCAGGAAGAGAACGCACGGATAGATCAGATTTTCAGGAGGAAATCGGTTACTGTGGTTAGTAAATCGTCTCGCATTTCTTTGATAATGCATATATCAGATAAAGATATCGCCGATTCTGATCTCCTATCTTTACTACCTCACTAATTCGCGGCCATATTTGGATTTAGACTACAAGTTAGAAAAGAATCAATGTGAACGCATGGGTAGAAATTTTCATCCATTATAAACATGGACGCATTAGCAGGAGGTGTTCTTGAAACCCATTTTTTTCATGCATATCACATACAAAATCGACTCTTTTACCGACATATTTTCGAATATTACATCTAAATGACTAAAACGTCATTGCAAATCAGTCACCACTATTGTATCTCTTTTTTTTAATTTCTGCCATTGGTTATATGATCAAATTAAAATTTATGAAAGCAACATAATTTCTTTACTCTTTCATGGTTCAATTTTATTACACAGTAGACTGTAAGAAAGTGTATAATCGTTATCTAGACAAGGACATGAATTCAAATTGAATTATAGATGACGATCTATCGTAGAAATAAACTGAACCTGACACAGGACTCCGAGTGATATTTGACACGACATATTTTACACATTGAAGGTCTTTTCTGTATAATTTTTGCTTTAATTAAACGATTATGGACTCATTCTAAATTTGAAATAACTCCTCCCTGCTTTTTCATTCATTTGGCTAATTATTTCTCGTAGTGAGTTTGGAGGTACGTTCGCAGGTTTTTGGTCATTCGATCATTTGTAGTCGTGTCATAAAGACTTCGGTCAAGAAAAGTTGTATTATAAGGTCGATATTTTGGCGGATTTTGCCAGTATTTACCGAAAGATAGTGTTTTTCAAAAAGACTGTTAAAGACGACTAAATTCTTATGAGAATAAAAAATGCTGCCTTCGACCTAGCATTGAGTTAAAACATTTCATATGTTAGTTTTTTGTTGAGACATTTCACAATTTCGACCTTTTAAAAATGGTTTTATCACTTTGCTACTGTTTTCATCATGGAAAGAAGGAAACAAAACAAAAGGTGAACTATAAAAAGTTAAATGCGGAAGGTTGAAAGGAGTCGACAGTTCCCGGTAAAGAATTGGTGAGCGAGGCCTCATTGGATTGTAAGCCAGTTGTCTCCCGGCGTGACTCTTTAATAGAGGAGATAAAGTTAGATAAAGAGAGGCGGGAGATTTGGTTGACACTAGCGAGTCAGATGAAGAAATGGTTTCGTTGTTGGAGGAATTGGAGACTTTGAATGAACGAGAGAATAAGTAGTTGTAAAGAAACAATAAAATGCGGAGTTAAGGAAGAAAATTGACGAAAAGAGAGGACGCATCAAGTCTCTGCAGAATGAAACAAACATTTTTTTCTTCGGTTCCGGATAACTCTGTGGAGAAATAAGATATTTAAAACTCTTTTAGAAATACACTTGTATTAACAAGTACATGTAGTAGCCAAAGAATAAAATGAACTTTGTTTGCCCATATCAAGTTCAAGTTCGGACGATAGTAGCAACGAAAGTTCGTCTTCAGAATCCATAACGGATTATATTGACTTTGATTCATGTAGTGACGATAAACGTCGGTCAAAATCTAAAAAGAGACATAAATCCAAGAAATCAGGCATTAAATCTAAGTCAGCGGATAAAGTTGTTAAGATTAAAAGTTACACAAATTCTCAATTACGTTATGAATTTGAAGTCAAAATATTGCCTGGGAGGATTTGGCTTTTAATTTGTTTGTAGCTGTGAATTAGAAATTATTTCAGATTCTAATACTTCTTCAGTTGAAAATAAAGGTCGTCTGAGTTTATTAAAACGTATTATTTATTCAAATTCTTATTTTAGTTTTCAGACACTTCGTGCTTTTTATGCTGCGGTTTTGAGGGAAATAGAGTTGTGAGAAAAACACTGAGGAGATGACTTTCATTATTTGGAGACTTGCATTTTGTCTTAAGCTAATCGCCCAGTAGGTTTTCGAACCAACGTTCACAAAATAAGAGTCAAACCGCAAATTCAGATCCTCAAGAGGATAATATTTCAGTTTGGTTCTGTTATTGTTACCAAAAGAATAAGTGTATTCACAAGGGTACTTGGTGTTTAAAGGCAAAATGAGGAAGGCACAGCATATGTGTGCTACTTGTTGGATTACAGATAAAAAGAAGACATTTGTCTATCATATAGAGGATACAACATGAGTGATCATTTTATACTGAAATTATTAAACGAGTTATCTAAATTGATATAAAACGAGGCTTTTGCCGAGTTTTATATCGATTTAGATGACGAGTTTAATAATTATCAATTATCAAAATCCATGAATTGTTCCTTTCTATCGCCTAGTAGAGCGAAATCAAAACGTGTGTAATTCGGTCGTATCGAGTGATACATAAGCTAGCCCCCGAAGAATTTATCCTACCGTTTACCCATTTGCCAAAATAAGTAAATATAACAAAAATAAAATTAACTGCGCTAGAGTCTAGATATTAAAAGAATCTACCAGTTACAGGCATCTGAAGTTGTGTTTTATTAAATAAATCGATCTACTGTATGACGTCATTTGTGTAAACTTTCAAAGCGGCATATGACAACATTGAAATTTGCTGGATATAAACTCATACTTTGGATTGAAAATGTGGTTCTGGTGTTTTTATTTTGTTTTGGGGATGTTGTAAGATCACACCGACGATGTTCTGAAAACGATGTCAGCGTCTGGGTTATTTTGTTTTCGATTTAAACGAAATGAAAATGGCTTTGTTGCTGTTGTTGAATTTCATCATGGACTTTCCTATCGCTATCTTACGGAGTAAACAAGTGTCAGAAAGTTATATTTTCCGTGGATATTATCAATATAAGGGATGCTTAAGTTCCTTATAGAAGTTGATTGCTTGCCTGAAGGGGTCAGATTTCAAAAGTATGTCATTTTCATAATTTGTTTTGATCGCCGATAACGCGGATGAATAGTGATTCGGCTGCGATATATAAATAGTTATATATCGAAAATATATAACGGGTGTTATTACACTCCCACACCGGAAGGTATGTGATAAAATTATATATTTTAAAATTTTGTTCAGGACCAACACATTATGCTTAAGTTCTAAGTTCAACCTATTGTCATGGACGAAAAACAATTAAAAAAAATGATTGCAGGACAACCAACGATTTTGAGACAGACTGGCTGGTTGGTAATGAATTTTATACCAAGCAATTTTGTAAATAGTTGACATTAGCTCTAAGTATGTGTTAATTACCACTGGCTTATTATAGCATTTAGGAATGACGGAAATGTTCAAAATGTGTGGACTTTTTGAATTGCAATGCAGATCTCCATATTTTGCTACTTGCCGGTCCGAGGGAAACTTATAAGATACACCACTTATTAAATAAAATGTGTATAGTAAAGATTGCAATTGTAGGTAAATCATGAAATAAACAAGCACTTGATCTTTGCGCAAAGCTCCAGGTTATTTGTCGTTAAGGGCAACTCAATATTTACACCACAGTACGATTTCGATCCATCCCAGATTATGTTATGCATCTGGCGGTGAACATGGAACCATCAACGCGGTATTTTTAGATTAATACAATTCCATATTCAGCGGCGTATGGTCCCCTGACAAAAAATGGGTTTGCCCTAAACGAGAAATCAATGGGCGGAACTAAACAGAATAGAATTTTGACAGGGGATCAGAGAATATAAATCCTGCATATCGCAAAATTTAAAAAGCAAGAAATAAATCCTTGGGGTGATTGAACAATATCAAAATCTATATAGGCTTGGCTATTGAAACCACCCATTTATAAACTGTCCAAAATATTATATCAAACGTTATTATAGAAGTACTATTCAACGACCTTCAAAGGACTTAACTAAGAACATCACCTATTAAATGTGCCGGCACAAATAACGCTGATAGATGAAAAGGGAAGCTCGAAAGCCACCGAGCATGACAAATAGGAAAATATTGTCGGCTTGGTTTGATTGAGTCTATTCATGAAGAAGAGCCTATATAAATTATATAGCATCCGAGGCAGCCTTAGTAGCACTGTTGGAGTGTTAGGTTGGTACACCCTAGAACCTGGTTTAAGCCCCCAGTGGCAATTCGTTTCGCCGTTCCAAGGCGCTATCCCCAAAGGTTCTCTTCATCGTTAATTGTTTGTGGCGTCCTATTTAAATTGACATTCTTATAAAAACATGCTCTCTCTCTCTCTTCCTCTCTTCTTTTCTCGCTGCGTGGGGAGGCTGTGTTTTATGAGTGTGGCGATTCCTGATATGCATACTTTGAAACAGCATCACAGTTAGTCAACGATCCGAATTAAGAATCCTGGTGGTTTCCTGCTGCATAATAGGGTGGCAACTATATGTGTTTGTTTTTATATTTTCTTTCTTCTATTTCGTTGGTAACCATATAGTCGGTTGCCCGTCCCAGCCCTATGAGTCAAACATGACGTGACAGTCACCAGTCTTTGAAAGTGTCCGTCAAACATGGAATTTTCTCAATATTGATTTATCACTCTTCATACCGTTAGATGACTATTGAGAGGACTATCTTGAGAGTAATAATAATCACTGGGTGCTGACGATGTCAAGCCGTAGGCCATATTGTTATGAAGTCATAGTTTTGGCGTGTGTTTTTGTTTACAAACACCTTAACACGCCTATGGTTACTGGAATACTATAAGAATAAAAGAACTGTGGATATGTAGTTTAGATAATTTTTGTCCCTGTCATCGTGTTCTTGCTGATTTTACCCCTGGAGCTCTGGTCTAGGTAAGATCATTAAGTACCCGCCATTTGGCTTTGCAATGTTATTAGATCCTTATGTTTTATATGTTTGTGTGCTTTTGCATGCAACATTGTTGAGCCGATAAGTGGGTTGGAGTTGTTTCATTAAGACAAATGGTATTTGTTTTGTGATATGAGAACCTGTTGGGGCAAGTGTAAGGTGGGTGCACCCTAAAACCTGGTTCTAACCCCCCAGTGGCAATTTGATTTGCCACTGACCGTTCCAGGGCGGTAACCCCTCGGATTCTCATTTTTGTTAATTGTTGGTGATGTCTCATTTGAAACTGATCATTTTATTAACCATGCTCTCTCCCTTTCTTCTTCTTGACTGTGTGGGAAAGCTGTTTTTTTTTCTGAATGTGGCAATTCCTGATATGCATATTTCACCTTTTTGTAAAACTTAAGCTCTACATCTATATCAATTGTTTGCAAAGCAAACACGTGACTAGTTTGCAGTTGTTCGACCGTGTGCTGATTGACGTCAGACAGTTTCCTTTTAGATGTGTGTTTTTAAGCAAATTCATGATAAACGCAAGCATCCGATAAACTTTCATCTTTGGAAAACATGTTCAACATACGTTTGTACTTTACATGTTTTTCATTTGATTTTCTGCCTCTGTTTCTCTGTTTCTATGTTCCTTTTTCATCTATTTAAATTATTGCCCTTAATAGTCGGTCGTGTTTATAAAATATGAGCCATAGCTTTCTCTCGAAGTCACAACATTAGGTCTAAGTTTTCAACAGAAGGTGTATGATGTTTCCGTTAAAGACATCAACAGAAAATATCTAGTTTTGTTTTGCAGCCATTATATTATTATTTATACATGTGTGATGACATTTCACTGCATGAAAAGTTAAGTTTAAATCCATATTAAAGGCAACTCAAATCCATCTTCTTTTTGGAATTTAATCGCCTTTCCAAAAGTTTAATTCAGGCTTTTGTTTGAAATGTAATTCAAATTTACAACAAAATATTTTTCCAAATTCACGTCGAATTTAATGACTTCATATTTTTTATTAAAATGTCATACATAACTAAACGTAAACTTGACTTTTTTGAGAAATATACGGTAACTTATATGGAAATTAAATAAACTTAAACGTCACGTAAAATGAGAAATGACATATACTTAAATTCCAAATTTACTGCAAACTAAACTTATTTTTTTAATAGAAAAACACGGTCACTTATATGTTTATAAAATTTATGTACACGTCATAATATAAATGTGATCCAGCCTTTTTAGATCAAACGTAACATGTATGAGATCATATGTTTGCTTGCTACATACATGTAAAACAAATGATTATGTTTAATGACTTTATTTTAATTAACGAAAGTAATGAATAGTTAATGTTGTATTTTGTAGTCCAAAACACTAGCGCTGTATTCTTGCTAAGGCGGCACATTCAGTTAAATCAGTCAATAAAATGCCCACTCATTTTCGTTCTTAATGTCTTCTTGCAAAGGCCTTGACCATACTAAATCCCCGCGCACTCTCTTCAGCTATATTTGTTTTGCCTTCTTTAATTTGCTTTTATCACACTTTTTGTCCAAGTCGGAAAAATAGCGTTGAGTTCTTTGCTCCGTCATTGCAACACCTTAACAGATAAATGGCTTTCATCCTCTCTCGCTCTCAATCTCCTCTTTAGATGACATCATTTCCAGGACCATGACTTCTTTCACTGTACGATTGTTTCTCCTCAACCAAAGACGTTTTTTTCTCCTCATCCCAAGACCGTTTCATTTCAAGGGCATTGTTCCTGTTTTCCAGCTTCTGTAAATATAATGTAAACATTAATTAATTTTTAAGTGAGCGCTGATATTTGGTAATTGAGCATAAATTTATACTCATCAAAAAGACTTCTTACGATAAAACTAGTTTATAAACAGGTAAGACTTTTTTGTTGTTGCTTATTTTCAATGTTGATACATAACTGACACATCACTTCGGTGCAAGAGTCTTAATTTTAGTCTTATGTTAGTTGTTTTACAACAATTTAGTAAAATACTTTACCATTTTTTCCTCCCATACATGAACATATTTTGTCTGTGACGGTTATCCTTGCCAGTGGATACTTGTCTCTCTGTTTATCTCTCAGTGACGTGAAGTATCTTGATATCCTCTGAAATACATAAATAAAAACCTAAGCGCCACAGTTGAATAAAATAGAAATCATTATCATATAATAGTCATTTTAGAAACATAACATACGCGTTATACTTATGTTGATAAATAAACTAACAATCACGAAAACATGACCAATAGAATAATTTTCTAAATATTTTTCCTCCCATTTCTATCTTTGTTTCAAATAAGTGTTTAAGTAAAATAATCACTCTAGTTTAAAGTTTCTCTCCATTTTTAGAATTGTTTAAACAAAACAGACATGATGCAAAGGTTATAGTTGAATCAATAATTGTACGTCTGGTATTATCTTAATGAGGTGATAAAAGAAATATTCCATAGCAAATTATGAATGAAGTTCTTGTCAGTATGGTGTATGTTGTTATAGTTGTACTAACTAACTGAAAGCGAATTTAGGAACACAATTAAAAGACAGAAGAATAAGTGCAAGAAAGAAATATCCAAAAGGTTAAGGAAGCCTGAAAGGAAAAACATGCAAATAGCAGACAGTTAAAAACGTTCACAATCATTTACATTATGTCGTCTGCAGTTATAAAATGACTCACTCTTTCTATGCTTTTTACAACAGTTCAAGGCAACCGACATTAGCTTGTATTGTTAAACCTCAACCTAAATAACTCGCTCCAAGATTAATCCTTACCAGCAATAATTAAACGATTTATGGTAAATTTTATTTTATATAAACAAAACGTTTAATGTTTAATATAATATGCTCCTTTAGATACATGTAAATAGTTGTGCTAAGAATAGAGGATATAACAAAAAATCCAACATCCAAGAGATTTTAGCAAACAAACATGTTGCATTTATGCATTTACATGCTATCAAACGTATTTCGGGCAGCACTTAATTCAAATCACATTAGCAGAAACATGCAATTTGATTCGTCTGGATAATTAAAAGATACACACCGACAGAACAGTAGACGTTTCGGTTGCATTTCTGCCATCCTTTCTCTGTGATTTCTATTCAGCTGGTCTGGAAGGATTTATCAGCTTTGGAGTAGACATACATGTAGAACTCCATAATTTCTCTTTTGATTTCTCTATGTCCCACATAGTGTCAGATAAATTCGACTTCTCAGAAGCATTTAACACTTCTAATTCGTTGTCACTGTCACTCATGTGTTAACTATCTTTTTCATATTTTTTCATATGTCCGATACATGCGTTAATTCACTATCTTACATTTTTTAAGTACAATAAAGCAAAATTTTGAATATTTTAAAGAGGCGGCAGCTTAGAAGTGCGCGCGTTTTCTGCACACAGCTATTTATAATATCTATTTATAGTTAATTTGTGTAAGAGTTGTAAATAAAAGCATCTGTTGACACTTGCTTATTGAGATGGAGGTATGATTAACAAGATTATTTGTTAGCACTAAACAAATGGTAAAATGTGCATGTGACGTAGTTCCTTAGTTTGGTCCCTCTTGTTACATGGTTTGTTTCAGAATTAAAGCAATTCAATATTTCAGCGATTTAAGTTTATAATTTTAATTGAAATTTAATTTTATTTAGTTTTACTTTAAACTCAACAATAAATTCTTACACAACGTTTTCTTTTTGCAAGCTGGAACAACGTTAGTAAAATGTAAGAATTATATGCACGTTTCCGTTCCAACGTTAAATAGTAATATATATCTTAAAAGTGACTACTCGTCGAGTTTATTATAATAGGTTACTTTATATGCAACTAAACGTACCTTTACATGGAATTTAATACATTTTTAAATTACTTTTTTAGCTCACTTCAAATTTATTACTAATTTAATTTCAACTTTTGTGCAAGATAAAATATAAGTTAGTAAACGCAACGTTTACGTGAAATTTGGAATAAAAGTAAATAGTATAAATAATTAATAGTACTTAAACGTAAATTTTCATGGAGTGCTTAATAAATGGTTTATTTTTGTTGTGTTATAAATTAGGGAAAGATAATAATTCTCGTCTGTTTAAGTTTAACCTACTCAAATCATTCGTCTTGGTGATTAAGCATAGCCCTTTTTATTTATGTGTCTTTTTGTATTTAATTCAATCTAAGCATATCATAATTCATTTTTATATATTTCAACATTAGTTTGATGAGTAGGCCCTTAAAACTCTTATACTTTAAGAAATTAGAAGCACACCGTTTAAAGAAGCTGCGTTTTAAATTTCTTAAAGTTTGTAAAATAAACTTAAAGAAATTAAAACGCGACTTCTTTGGGCACGAGATATATTTCGTTATTAAGGTTTTGCAAACATTGCAAATGGCGAAAATAGGCTAAAATTTCAAAAATGAATTTTGGGGGAAGTACTTATTGCCACCTAGATTTTTGTAAAGAAATGTATTTAGCTAAGGGTGTAGTTAATGTTTGCAAGCGCAATTTAGTCTAATTCATTTGAATTACCAAGCACATACTAAAACAAAACAAAACAAAAACCGTTTGCATGAGAACTCTGAAATTCATGGACAATATACAAATGCAACTTATACCTGGAATAAGTATATGCTGGTCTGCAATGTTTAGTGCTAATTCGTCAAAATAATGTTAGGGTTTTCAAGAAATTCAAGGAAAACTTTTCAAAAAGATTTTTGAAATTTTAGCCTGTTTTCGCCATTTGCAATGTTATCGAAACCTTAAACAAGTATAAAATGTTATCATCGCTGAATTTGGCTGTATAAAATCCGCATTTTAAGAGAGGTAATTTCCATCGTTCATTAGCTCAATCTCGGGCTCTAAATCTAACTATAACGCAGTGCTATCCAACAGATTCGACAAGAGACCGCCGAAGAAGGGTGATGCTCCCCGAATGGGGATTTTGTCACTAAAATGGTTAGTTATATGATTATAAAAGTGAATTTTGTCGAATTGTCATTGGAAAAGCATAACGATTATTTCTGTTAAATAACTTTAAAATATGAATGCAAATAACAAAGTTATGGGCGGGTCTCTTTGTGACTCTGACCTTCAATGTAGCAACTCAAGATAGAGACCTCAATGTTGCACACCACACGTCGTTTCATATTTCAATCATTTCTGCATAATAATTTTAAATCCAACAATAAATAAGAATGTTATGGACCGGATACGATTTTGCTTCAAGGTCATGCTTGAAAAACTTTCCACAAGTCGTCATCTCTTACATACTCAAACCTTTAAAAATTATGAATGGTCTGAGAATGTAACATTAAATGTCTATGCTGACAATCCACTATTTTACGTTATGTTAAAATGTTTTATATGCAAACTTTGTCCACCCTTAGAGACAAATTTTACAATGTTTTACGCATGTGAAATGTTAATTAAATGTATTGATATTTTTAAACAAACTACTTGGTGATACAATAAATATGCACTTATTCCAGTAGTTGTGTAATATAAATCAATTTATAAATAATTTTACCCCATTTTTCGTACTGTCATTTGTCCTTATTTTCTAATTAAATTTCGGTGGTGTGTTTCATATTCAAATATACTGAACAAAAATAAAAAAGTTTCCACTTTTATGCTTGTTTTCCCATTACCATATTTTCATTTAAACAGGAATGCTTTGAATGGTGTTTATTTAATTAATCTCAGTTGTTTTTGAGTTAAATTGTTCATGAATAAAAACTTCCACACCAAGACCTGAGGAACTGTCAATCGAATAACAATTAATCATGACTTACAAAACACTACATATTCAATTTAAAGGGAGGTAATTGAAAATGGTTGGAATTTCTAGCGTTGTTTATCGAGGAGTTGTGTTATTTATGAATATTTTGTGATTTTATTTATCCACAAGAGGTAGAGAAAGTGATTTAATTCCAATAAATGTGAATATTTCGAAGAATCGCTGACATTTTACTGAAACCCATATTATAACAAAGGGAAAGATAACTAAGTTGTGGCTGCAGATTTCAAGAATACTTTACCCCTTTGCAATGATAACAGAAAAGCTAATGTGTACACCAGACCTGGGTCCAATTACAATTATAATTTAATGAATTATAATTAATTACCTTTTTTCAAGTAATTGAAAATAATTAATAATTGAAACATATATGAACAACGTTTATAGAATAATCAAATTCATCAAGGTAAGGTAGATATTGAAAACAGCCAATCACATCTGATTACTTCCTAAATATTTCATTAATAACCAATTCGTGGCATTCAAGAAATAACCCAGAAACAAATCGTACAGTAATGCATGAATTTAAATTGTCATTACTGGGATTTCAATAGCAGGAGTCATTTGACCCTACCATAAACTACGAATGGCTTAAAATCGGGATGTTATTAGTATATAGTTTTAAATAGTGTTTTGTGAAAGAACAATTATTTTCTTTAAATTAACGAATAAAATATTTATGAGAAGTAAAGCAACCATGCAAAGTTACAAATAAATTATTACAGTTTTTTGTAATATTTTATATTTATTTAACAATCGTATTTAAGGTAATAGGGGTCTAAATATGACATTATTAATCCTTAAATGAGCATGTCCATAGTGATTAACATCATATATCAAATGTAAAATTGAAATATGAAATAATTCCGCCATCCCATTTTGGAAAAAAACGCATATGAATAGGATGACCCCATCGCCTCGTCCCAGGTCCATTTTTTACAAGTGGTTATTGCTAAAAAATCTTATTTTGGGATTCAAAACTATGATATATTTTAGCACCAATTGTGTTACTTGTTAGGCATAAGCCTAAACATTAAAAAGAAACCATTTATATTACTTAATAACTAATATTTAGATGATTTTACTTTGAAAATACATCAATACCACCTCGGAAAATTTCCTTGACACAAAAACATACACAAATTTTAAGAAAAATTTATTAATACCAGTACATTTATAAAATGCATATCAAAATTTGCTACATACATATGCCAATCATGTTTCAAATTATTACAGACTTTCACCATGTAGTTTTTTGAATATATGCTTTTAAATTGTCATATTCCATGTTTTTCTGAAAAAAAAAATAACAACAAAAACAGGTGAAAATATTTTCCATAACAATTTTGCACAAAACTTTTTTGTTTTACAAATCTTATATAGATCCGATTTAATTAAACTGACTTCTGAATGTGTATCTGTTGACTATATATCAGTGCCGAGTCTGCACTGCCGACAACACTCCAACAAGGTCAATTATTCTTCGTCCGTCTTTGCACGATGTACGGCTTGCAGTTTTTGGAAGAGTGACGGTGTTTATAACAAAATTGTTGGAAATTGATAAAAAAGAGTAATTATGATCATTTTGTTTACGTTTAATGGTTGGCTTGATGTTTTTCTTTTCACAAATATACCATTGCTAGCTATGTCCGCCATTTTGGTATTACCGGGAAAATGACGTCACGCTTTGGGATAACAAACTTTTGGCAAATATTTTTTTTATTTAAAACATTATAAGTTACTTTTTGTAAAAAAATGTTTCTTCTTTGAAGAAATCGATAACAATATTTTAGAGTAATGTAAAAAATAACGATTAAAAATGTTTGCTATAATCAATTCCGATTAGTGCCGGAGAACGTTTCGGCTACTGCCGAAGACATTTCCGAACTCGATGTCGCCAAACATCGCCGTTTCAGACAGGATTGTCTATTTAGGCCCCTCTTACCTTAAAACATTATAAGTTACTTTTTGTAAAAAAATGTTTCTTCTTTGAAGAAATCGATAACAATATTTTAGAGTTATGTAAAAAATAACGATTTAAAATGTTTGCTACAATCAATTCCGATTAGTGCCGGAGAACGTTTCGGCTACTGCCGAATACATTTCCGAACTCTATGTCGCCAAACATCGCCGTTTCAGACAGGATTGTCTATTTAGGCCCCTCTTACCTTAAACAAATACTTTTTGTAAAAAAAATGTTTCTTCTTTGAAGAAATCGATAACAATATTTTAAAGTAATGTAAAAAATAACGATTAAAAATGTTTGCTACAATCAATTCCGATTGGTGCCGGAGAACGTTTCGGCTACTGCCGAAGACATTTCCGAACTCGATGTCGCCAAACATCGCCGTTTCAGACAGGATTGTCTATTAAGGCCCCTCTTACCTTAAAACAAATAACCCTTTCACGGATATTATTTTAAAATGAAATAAGTATATATTAAGCACTTCAGAATTTTTATAATTAAAAATATTCATGAAATTTCAAAAGAATGTTCTAGCAATTCAACTTTTATCTGAGTTACATCTCTTTTGCACTAAAACATTGTTCTCATTTTTTGTCAAATTTTAAGTGGAAAACGGTTGTAAGTCATTTATTATAAATATTACTTTTGGAAATTATTTTTTAACATTTCTTTTTTATTAGTTTATTTAGAACATATTTTGTCATATGCTTACGTATAAATAGAAAAGAATAAACTTTCAAATATGAGAATCATAAATTAGTTTTTTTGTAAATGCTGAAAACTTTTCAAAAAAGTGACTTACAGCAATGTTGCGCTCAACCCACGATATGAGTATATTGTTTCTATACGCGTTTGATTTTGATGGCAAAAGGAAAAATATATTTCATAGACATGATAGACAAGCACCTTAAATATACAATTCAAGCCATTAACAAAGAATAAAAATGCATCTTGATTATTGTCAAGCTTCATTGATCGGGTTGTTTGGCTTGCAATTATCATATGTTTTGACGACGCTTTATTTAGCCAATTGCGTATGTTTATTTTGTTATCATCTTGCACTTATTGAATATATAATCATTATATTCAAGTGTGTGGCTTTATTCCAGTCTATGTATACATGTTGAATATTAAAAGAAATCATTTGTTGTTGTTCTCTATACCCATTCTGTCTAAGAATTTAGATTTTGCTTTTTGTTCTCATTTTTGCTAGGATCGCATTAAGTATATCCATTGACCAGAGAATAACTTCTTAGTCAAGCTTAGAATAGAAGGAGTGCCGCGTTTAAATATGGCCGTACCTCAAAGGTCAAGATCTCAGTCGACATTTACTCGATAGCCTTTGTACAAACAATCCTTTGTCCAAAACATTGTACACGCTAACGAGATCTCAGACAAGCTGTACGAGGTGCAAAAGCATTTTCACATCCGGCGGGCTCTACACAGTTATTCCATTAGGGATCGGATTCTGATCTCGACGTCACTAGTCAGTCATTTGTCGCTACCTACTTTCCCTGAAATCGTTTTTTGTGTCGACTGCGATAGCAAATAGACACATAGGGATCCTAACTTTATGTTGCCTATAACTTTGAAAGTACTTGCCCTATTACCTTAATACTTGGAATATATCATATGCATGAACAAAGCAATCTTTGACAACAAGAATGATAACTCCTGTTTCAGTATTTGTTTAGTTATGCCCCTTTCAAATGACTTTATTATGGAACTTGAATATGAAACTTAATGTTGCCTATAACTTTGAAAGAACTTGTCATATTAACTTAATACTTGGAATATATCATCTGCATGAACAAAGCCATCTGTGACAACAAGAATGATAATTCCTGTTTGGTATTTTTTAAGTTTATTCCCTTTCAAACGAATTTAAAATGGAACTTAATGTTGCCTATTACTTTGAAAATCCTTATCATATTTAATAAATAATTGGAATATATCATCTGCATGAACAAAGTCATCTCTGACAACAAGATTGATAACTACTATTTCATTATATTTTGAGTTATGTGAGTTAAGAGCATTTTAATGACTTTAATATGTAACTTAATGTTGCCTATAACTTTAAAAGTGCTAGCCCTACTAACTTAATACTTGTCATATATCATCTGCATGAACAAAGCCATTCGTGAAAACAAGAATTATAACTCATGTTTCACTATTTTTTGATTTATGCCTTTTTCAGAGACTTAAATATGGAACTTAATGTTGCTTATAACTTTGAAAGTATTTGTCATATTAACTTCATACTTGGAATATATCATCTGCATGAACAAAGCCATCTGTGACAACAAGAATGATTACTCTTGTTTCACTATGTTTTTAGTTATTACTTTGATATGCGATTCCTGATATGCATATTTCACCTTTTTTTTGAAAGTGTTTTCCCATTAACAATACTTGGAATATGCCATCTGTTGTAAAAAAACATCTTTGACAACAAGAATGATAACTTCTGTTTCACTATTTTTTTTAGTTATGCTCCATTCAAATGACTTTAATATGAAACCTAATGTTGCCTATAACTTGGAAAGTACTTGTTCTATAAAATTAATACTTGGAATATATCATCTGCATAAACAACGCCATCTTTAACAATAATAATAATAACTCCTGTTGACCATTTTTGGAATTATGTCCCTTTCAAATGACTTTAATATGGAAATTTATGTTACCTGTAACTTTAAGTCCTTGTCCTATTAGCTGCATAATTAGATGAACAAATCCACTTTTGACATCAAGAATGATAACACCTGTTTCACTGTTTTTTTTAACTTATGTCCCATTTAAATGACTTTGATATGATACCTAACCTATAACATTGAAAGTATTTGTTGTGTTTACTTATATATTTGAAATATGTCTACTGCATCAACAAAGCCATATGTGACACTGAGAATGATAACTTCTGATTAGCTTGCTTTAGTTATACCTCTTTCAATTAATTTAAACCTGAAACTTCATTGCTTATAACTTAAAAAGTATTGTTCTTTTGCACGATACTTGATATCTGGCATCTGTTTTAATGAAGTTATATCTGTTTTGAGTTGTGCTGCTTTGAAAGATGTTAACCTGAAACTTTATTTTGCTTATAATTGGAATATACAATACAGATAATAACTTATCAAATAAATTTAGTAATTTTGTAGTATTGCAATGCAACTTGAGTTACATACTTTTATCATATATGATAAAACATAGGCCCACATTTCAACTTTTTGCAAGCAGGCGACACATGTGTTCGGCGGAACACCAAATTCTAGTTTTAGAATATAATTTAATGTTTTATCCAAAAGAACAGTTTCATTTAAGTTTCAGTTTGCTTAAATGATTTTGATGATACGTTTCAACGATCCTTGAAGATGTTGAAATATCAGTGACTGCGCTTTAGACAACATAATTGCGAAATCAGTGTTCATCTCATGTTATCATGTATGAATATTGCACAGATGAACAATTCTCTCCAATGTTTTTACATCCAGTGTCAAGTCACGTGACCCTTTTACGGAAAAATAAGGAACATGTACCTACAACTTTCGGTTTACAACATAAAAATACATGTTGAAAAATATAATATGTCTTGTGTATCGTTGAATTGATAATACGTGTACAATTACGTAAAGAGACCTATAGCATTGATCAATCGGTTAAATTAATATTTGCTAGGTACCTCCTCCTCCCCATATTTAACTATCTTAGAGTCCTTTAAGAAATGGAAGTGTCAGCAAATGTATTGTTCAGAGCAGCTTTATAAATTGTTGATCGATATTAAGACACGTAGAAATAAAAGATGTCATTTGCAAAAAAAAAAAAACTTGGCAGAACATTGTGTAAATGTTTTCCAAGTTTTCAAAATTAAAAAATATTTTATATATTCTCATATTGTTCAATAAGTGATTGAGCTTTTACTCCGAAATCAACACACTTTCAAACTTAAGTAATCTAAGTTGCATATACAACCATATTTTAATATCTTATTTGGAAGCTGGTGTAAACTGACCCACATAGAAAAATGACGCTGTTCATTTTTTTTATATGCAATAGTTACACCATTCTATAAAATACTGACTCCCCCTTTAAAAATAATGACACCCGATTTTACTTATAAAATATTAACATCCCGGTTATAATATTATGAACCATTGGTTATAATATAATTATCAAATGTCATAATATATATGACACCCAGGTCATACTTTTATGAACCCGGTCATAATATTATGGTTATGATATTAACTTGATAACTAGATACATATATTACATGTAAGCAAGAGAACATGTAACCGATAGTTGTTATTTTTGTGTTACATCACTTCATTTAGAACTAAGAGTAACTGTGATAGAATAACGATTTCGTAGTAATCATTCTACGGTAAAGAACCCATTTTCTATGAAATACTGACTTTCTGAAATGATTCCTATTATAACCCGATTTCCTAAGTATTAACGGTGGTAACCTAACAAATTATTCTGTACACTTGGTGTTTGATAGTTGTTGGCCTCATTAGTACTTGACTATATAGCGACTCTACACTAACAAGTTTTAAACCTGATTTAGATATCATCAAGACAAAGTCATGTGAATTAGTTTTGGTCAAGATTGCGTCAATTTAAAAAATGGGCCATATGTATGTATTTATATATAGATATAAATATAGAATATATATATACATATAGAAAAGAAAAACAAAGGGCCAGAACTCCCGAATAGGTTGATTAAATACATAAATTTCTTTCTGCACAACAAGACATTGGTAGTAGTAATCCCTGAAAGTTTAAATCAACTCCAAAAATGAAGAAAGAGTTGCGGTCACCATAAATGTTGCGCATACTCACGCGCGCACTGACGCACGGACAGGCGCCAATACCATATTCTCCTTAGATGCCTATCGTTAGCGATAATTATGTTGTACGTTTACATGTACCTTAGATGGGTTAGGGTTATTGATTGGCGTAGGGAGGTCGATATTCTATGGGGATCACAATTCTATGTGAGGGTCATTTTTAATATTTTGATGAGAGCATGGTGAATAAAATGATCAGTTTCAAAGAAGACACCTCAATCAATTAACAAAATGAGAATTCGATGGGTCACAGCCTTGGAACGGTCAGTGGCAAATTAAATTGCCACTGGGGGTTTAAACAAGGTTCAAGTGTGCATTTATCTCACAGTTGCCCCAACAGGTTCTCAAATCAACAAACAAGTACAAGTTGTCATGGTGAAATAACTCCAACTCACCAGTCAGCTTACATGTATTCATCGAAGTATACGATTTTCTTTTCTTATCAAGCTAGTTTTAAAAGAGCACAACCAATGCGGCAAATTATAACAGGGTTAAATCCGCCGGTTTTCCGTCGGAACGAAAGAACACGTTTAAAGTTTCTGTATTATATTTAAGTTCACTTTGATTATTAATAACAGTAAATAACTAATAAATTCTGTAAACAATATTTGTGTCAGGTATTCCCGTACAAGGTTTTCTAATACAAAACTTTATTTCTTAAATGCATTTAGGTGATATTTATTAATGAATGGCAACCCTTCGCTCGTATTTAAAGTTAAGTTGTTTCCTAATATGCGGTCTCTGTTAAATATACGTATGTATGTAAAATACCCAAAATTCAGATAATTGATCTGCCTCGGGCAATATTACCATGGCAACTTTAAGTGATATCTACATCTAATTGGTAATAAGAGTGTCAACCGCATGTAAGGAATTAAAGATTATCAATTATTAAACTAAGTATCCAACTGATATGGACAATAAACTTCAAAAATATAAAACATCACGAATATTTAAATTTAAGTACATGTACTTTGACAAAACAAAAAATCGTCATTTTTGTGTTAGCTACGATTTTTTCAGCATGGTAGCATACGCTTCCGATCCGCTTAAGTTAAGCTCCCTCTTTGCAAAAAAGTGTAATAGTATAATTTTAACAGATAATCATCATTTGACTACCGTCTTCAGCACGATAGAAAATTATCAATTCTGCCTTTAAAAGATATTACATTTCACATCTGAAATTTAATGATCGGAGTCAAACCGAATTGAGAATATCTCATTAAAGGCACGTGTCCTCAACTCCGTATATCTTCTAACTGTTAAAACTGGATCACTCTCCTTAATCTGTACTTTTATTTTTATTTTCTATCCATTTTTCTATGACTATTTGTAATCTCTCTTATATCTACAGTATCTGAAATTATTTATTCTGACTATTCTAACCTTTTGAATGTAAATTATTATGTTTAATCTGTTGATGTTAGATAACGACAATATGTAACAATAATTTAATTGATCTTAACGCGTGAAAAAAACAAACATTATTAACATGGAAATTATTATAAATCAAACAATACGCGCAATATCACAGTTAAGTAAAAATATAAAAGAAATATATCAATTAAAGAATCGGTTTCACTCTTAGTGTTGCTTCCGATATTAAACATACTAATACAAACCTTCGAACATATCAATCGATATGTTCAGCGCCTCGAGTAATGAAACGCCAATTTTATAAACATCGACCAATTGAAAATAAGTAACACAGTAATGCGATAACGCGATACGTGGGGCGGAGTTGTAATAATTGGCGATTCGTTCATCTTTTTAATACAAGCATTAATTGTTTTGCGATAAGAATCTTAAGTCAAGATGACTGAATATGGTGATTTAATCACATATAATTATTTTATTAGTTTGATTAAACCTCGGTGCTACCGTCTTTTGGCGGACTAGCTGGGTTAAAATTGAATTTACTATAACAGTATAAAACCATTGTTCATAATTTTTTGGAAAATTTCTGTTTAGAGGATAATGGGAACTAACAAAATGATTTGCGATTAATCTACATCCAAATATTTTTTGGACTATTTAACAACATCAACAGCTTTCCAAATATTTAAAATTAAATTTTATTTATGTTCGCTCTTCATAATTACAAACGGGACCTAAATCTCATAACGTAATGAAAGTGTACAAGTCAATATTTTGTGTTTAATGCTTGATAATCACATAATCAAGGGATGATGTTGTTTTTAGCAACGAAACTTAAAATGGTATGAATGTGGAAATCTGGAATTTAGTTAGTTGATGATGAATGCGTCTAATGATTTCGTTTTAGCAGTTTATTTTCGACAATACGTATTGGGATGATAACATATAATTAAATATCTTTGAACTTTTTTTAATTGGAAAATAGGGTAAATTTTGAATGAATTCTTAATTAACTTGTCTTATAAATGTCGAATGTCGTCTAATTGTTTCTTTGCCATTTTTGGTCTTCTTATCTTAACAAAAGCTCGTATCTAAAAAATAAATGAATGGTTTTCAATTACCTGCATTTTTCAGATGTACATTCACATGTTTTCGGGTGTAATAAATAAAATAAGTCAGAACTCTGCTTTAATCGAGAATGAATAAGAGTATGAGAGACATCGGGATACTTTCGGAATCGCTGGGTTGAACAGTTTTTAACTATACCACTAACTACGTGTATGACCCCTTCCTGTCCCGCTGGAATCCACCCATGATGAAGAAATGTTTATATAAAAAAACTTAAAACTATGCTCTACTCCGAAAAGAAAGCGTGCAAATTTTTCATTAGCTGATTTTCTTAATGAATACGTTTTTAGCACCGATTACACCTAAAGAATATTCAGGTGTACGGCGATTATCACAATAATATCCTTATATACGCCGCAGAATGTTATGGTTTTACAAAATGACACTTTCTTAAATATTTAACTCATAATTTTATTCTTCTAAATAAATAAATTATGTATGAAATTGTTAATCTTGCGATTATTTACCGTGTGACTCTAGTATATCAGAAGGGTTACAAACTTAAAACTGTGCTCTATTCCAAAAGGAATTAAGCGCTTTGCGCTTTCTTTTCGGTGACTTTTCTATTAATAGCTGATATTCTTAACAAATACAAATTAGCACCTATTACACCTTAAGAATATATTTGTACGGCGATTATCATTATAACATCCTTATAATAATTATATTATACTTCGCAAAATGTTATGGTTGTACAAAATGACATTATCTTAACTATTTAAACTCCTATGTTTTTTGAATTTGTTGTGTCCACTAAGTAAATAAATTATGACATTTTCTTAATCTTGCGATTATTTACCTTGTGACACTAGTATATCAGACGGGTTACCAAACCAAGATATGTGTTGATGTTTCTGGAGACAATCTTTTCGCCCTGCCGATCTATGTATGGGTTGGTAAGTCGAGATTAAGAAGACGCTATAGGAAGTCGGTAAGATCACGATAGGGGGTCCTGCAAACGCGATGCGAAATCCCGACTCGCATCTTTTATCGCGTTTTTAAGTGATCTATTGCGCAACCATAGAGTACAAAATGGAAAACGGGCAAGTCAGGAGTATTGAGTAGTGTTTTTCTTCCCGGTTCTTGTTTCATGGCGATAATAACATAAACATGAACATATAAAAGTTTAGAATTTAAAAAAAAAGAAAGTTATTTAAATGATAAGATATATTCGTTTCATCGTGTTTAAATATCATCATCATCATCATCATCATCATCATCATCATCATCATCATCATCAACAACAACAACAAACCTCTTCCTCACACGTTATTTTTTCTTTTTAATGTTTTGACTTGCAGATATGCATGGTATTTAATAAGAGACCAAAGGAAATTTATAATTTAAATAAACTTTATTGCAGAATCTGTAGTGGCTGCTACTGCAGACTTTGAGATGATGATGATGATGATGATGATGATGATGATGATGATGATGATGATGATGATGATGATGGCTATTTTGGTATTTACAATTCCGGCATTTTATAGCATATACGATGCTATTTTCATTTTTATGCGCATTTTTTGGTAAGTGACCAATATGTTTTGGTGGCCATACCCAATATGGCAGATTTAATGTCCACATTTCGGCTGAAGAGTGTGCCGTATTGACCGAATATTTCACACGTTCGACTTATACGTTCCGTGGGATATGCGTTCTGTGACATATACGTTCTGTAGGCAGAATATAATCTTGACAAAATATCATCCCTGGCTATAATGATGAATCTTGACAAAATGTTATCCGGCCAGGGGCGGATCTAGCGGGGGTGGGGGCAACCGGGGGCACGTGCCCCCCCTCCCCCGCCGGCCCCGGCACGGACACCGATTATAGGGGCACAAGTTTGGTGGTATGTTTCATTATAAGCATTAATTGGGTGATTCTCACAATAATATCTGATATCGCTTATACTATTTAGTTCGCTCTGAAATATTTTTGGCTTTAAACCTCGAAATTTTATTTTTATTAGCAACATATATTGAAATGTGACAATATAAGCATCTAAAAAAACGACTGCAGCTTAATCTGCCTCGATCATTACACCATATCGTGTATATTTATGTACAACACCAGCAGGTGACAAATCGTTAGCCTGCGGCAATGGGCAGCAGGAAATGGACGGGTCCATTGCAAGAAACTACATCCTATTTTCAAAAATAAACTCGCCCATCTCCCATCCAGCGGTGGACGGGTACAAGTGACAAAACCACTGTACTAATACATGCGATAAAATCTGAGACCCGTCTAATGTTTCGCTTGGTTTGAGCACACATATATTCTTGTTACGTTGTCAGCACAGTAGTGTCTTCTCGACAAGGCCCAGCACAGTTAACAGAACGATGGGAACCGGACTAGCGCAAATACTGCAGTGAATTGTTTTCGTATTTTTTTAATTGTCTAATCGTAATTGTAAAATATAATAGATGACAACTAAAGAATTTAATTATCCGCATTGTGGGAAATTTTTGTAGATGATATAGATGTGACATTATTTGAACAATTCTAATCTTTTGGAGATCTCTTGGCGGGGTTTAGGCCTAGTATTCTTCCGTAGAGAGCGCATAGATGTATATCGGGTCTATTTAAGTAATCAAAATCTATGCATTATTAAAATGAAATACACAAATCCCGCTTTCAGCTTTTAGAATGTAAAACACAGAGCTCGGATGGGGCGGTCGCGGTTCACCGAGGAAAAAAGAAACTCGACTTTCTCTCTTTTAAAAAAGATTCCTGTCTTTAATAGTGTACTGTTTTCAGTCAAATTAAACAGCTATAGCTATATAGGTGGCATGGTTGAGTAATGAAGTGCGGTAACGCCAAACACGCTACTCCCTTTCTTCCATCCCTCCATTTTTTTGTGAAGGGGGGTCGGTGCCCCCCTCCCCTACCTCCCCTGGTCCGCCCCTGAATCTCAGAGCAAGTTTATATTTGGACTGATATTCGAGTCATACATATTCTGCATTAGCCTAGTGGTCTAGACCGATCCTCGACATTTTATCGTTGACTCCTGATTCTGTAGGTCGTTGGTTCGAATCCCGTTAACGTCACAATTTTTCTTTGATCTCAAACGTGTAAATTTCTTCTTTTTTATCGAAATAAGTTAACAACAGAGGATCATTAACACCCAATATTAAAATTTAAATATAATCATTGAAATAATCATGTTAAAAAAAACACATCGTCTTTACACAGTCAGTTATGGGATTCGGATTAATAGAAAAATCAACTGCTTTGAAAATAATTTTCAATTATGAGTTTGTTAAAGGTGGTTGATTCTCATTCTCCGTTGTTATCACACACAACACTATAAAAATTTATTATTAACTTTGATTAATACAAATCAATTTTGTTGATAATGTAGTATA
>JAZAYU010000603.1:0-96169 GCA_038501625.1 Corbicula japonica
GTTCAGAAGCAGAACAAGACGCTGAAAGAAACAGTAAAGATTACTGTATATTAAGTACTTACTTTAGCGGGGGTTTAATTTTGGCTATATTGGCGGTCAACGTCTGTTAACTTTGCGCCAATTTTAAATACCGCCAATTAAATCACCGTCGAATCATCACACTGCCATTTTAATATCTAGAAAGTAAACATCTATGATGCACTAGTATATATTATGTCGCAGATTTCTCAGTTTTATACAAAAAGAATATAATAAGAATATGTCGTGAATCAAAGACAGCAATCTACGATTATTGGGTAGCTGTGATTATGTTTCACGCGGTTATTATAATTGAATATTGAATGTAAATGTTTAACGCCATTTTTCATCAAGTGTTTTATTTTGGCGGTCTGCTTTGTTTTCGCCAATATATGACCTCGCCAATTTAAAACAACTCAAAATACGCCAAAATTTTACCCCGCCAATTTTAAGCGCTATACAGTATTCAAATTAATTTTATGTGCTACTCGTTTTAATAAAGCTCTATTGAATAAGTAGATTAATAAAAAATAGACAAGAATTTATTGATTATTTTTCATTGTTTCTTCAGCTGAACATAAGAGTTCGGTCTGACCTATTATACTCTCCGCAAGAGCATTTTCCAGTTCTTAATGGAATCATAAATTGTCAGTTTCATAGATAGTTTTTGTTTGATGGAATTATTGTAAATTAACAACTTTATTTATCAGATGCCCATTTTCTTATATGGAATACCAACTACAAATATTTGTATCTTACACTTTTGTACTAAGAAAAATATTATAAACAAGACAAAAAACAAAGAATAATACATTTTCAGTAGTACTTCTTTTTTAAATATCCAAATGCTTTATGACCATATTAAATATACTTACACAGAAAATTGTCCAGGTCATGCAAAGATTCAAAGTTAAAATTTCCTGTAACAACAAGTACTTCACCGAAATAAGCCATTAGCTCTGTCGACAGCTTGTACAGCATCTCCTGGAAAAGTGTACTCTCCACATATTCTATCAATTTCAACAATCCTTGGCTAGAAGAACATGTTATTGAAATCAGGATGCAGTGCTGTTCAACTGATTCAACTTTAACACCGGGTATGTTGTTGATTTGATCTAGAAATAAGTGTGTTGCTTCCGAAATATCTTCAGATCCGCTAGTACTTTCTTCATTCCTTAAAACTGCTGTAAAAACAGTTGCAAGGATATCTTCCACTAGCGTTTTCCTCTCGCCATACGTCATCAATTGTAACTGCAAAACTAATGAAAAACTTTCTTTAAATTCGTTTTATCTCACAAATATATTTAAAATGTTACTGTGTGACTATATGAAAACTAGGATTACTTTTTTTCTTGTTAATGCACTTGTAAAAAGGAGAAATAGCGTATACATAGCATCAATGAGGAACTTGAACAGTACGCATGTATACACAACAGAAACATTTCACGCTACAACTTTTGAAATTTTATAATAGTATATTCTATTACACCAGTAAATTCGAATGTATTAACTAATTTTATATATCTACATTCAACAAGTGAAGTATTAAACACGTAGGATTTAATATAACAGAAACATAGTTTTAACTTCATTGTTAAAACGTAACAGAATTTTAAAAAATGTTCCAAAAAACAAAAATGTAGTTTCTGGATTTTAATTTGTTAATTTAGTCCTGCTTTCAGATTTAAATCTTATCACAACATGATACTGACACAATAATATTTGTATAAATACATGGTTGACGCCTGTACACATTACAAGCCCTTTTGAAATGAATGAAAGAAAAATTATAAAATAAGATCGCAACAGCAGCACCAATTTTTTTATTAAGAAACTTTTAATAATTCAAATCACGTTTATAATGCTGCTGCGAAAACCTCGTTGATTGAAATTCAAAAGCTAAGGTCTATAAAAATTTACCACATAGCCGTCTACTTGCAAGTCCATTTAGCTACTTTTATTTTACATCCTTTTCGCGCCCGACCCTGATTCCGGACGGACGCCCGAAACGTATTAAAACGTGACAAAATTTTGACTTCTCAAAACACGACCCTGTTTCACTGGAGGACGCCCGAAACGTATTTAAACGTATGCTTTTTACGATTTTAAAGCCCATAACGTAAATCTGCGTAAAATTTAAGATATGGCATTTTTTCCTTGCTCTTGCATGCAACATTGTTGAGCCGATGGGTGGGTTGGAGTTATTTCACCAAGACAACTTGTACTTGTTTTGTAATACGAAAACCTGTTGGGGCAAGTGTGAGGTTGGTGCACCCTAGAACCTGGTTTAAACTCCAACGGCAATTTGTTTTGCCACTGACCGTTCCAAGGCGGTATCCTTAAAGGTTCTCTTCTTCGTTAATTGTTTGTGGCGTCCTATTTGAATTGACTGACTTATATAAAACATGCTCTCTCTCTTCCTCTCTTCTTTTTCGCTGTGTTTTTGAGTGTGGCGATTCCTGATATGCATAATTATATCGCTTTTTTATAAGGTCCATCTATAATTTTATCCATTTGTAAGAAACTATATTTCTCTTTTAAATTTGTATCACAGTCGTCAGTTAAGCAAAATAGACATTTGAACCTGTCTATTTCATGGAATAAATACACTTACTTTATCATACAGCTAAATTGATAATATAATAGTAATTTCGGCTTACCATAATCCTTTTTAAAGGGAATTCCTTTTTCCTCCATTTCCGTTATAACTTTCTTCAGCTGGATCAACGTTTCTACAATGATAAATTTTTAACACAATTTCTAATTGAATAACAAACAAGAGCCATGTTACACATGGTCAATCCCCCTGCCGGAAAAAGTTACATGAAGGTTTCATATAATTTACCTATTTTATCCTTTTAAGTTTTTTAGTTAAGCTACGGACAAAATTTATCAAGTAAATCTAATAAAGGGAAATAACTCTAAAAATAGGCAAGGTAGAGTTATTGGACTTGCACACTGCACTATCTACTAAATGTGCTCTGTCAGTATATGAAATTTGAATAAAATCCCTCAAGTAGTTTTGGACTTATGCTCCGGACAATATTTATTAAGTAATTCTGATAAAATGGAATAACTCTAAAAATAGGCACGGTAGAGTTATTGTTCTTGCACACTGCACTACCTACCAATGTGCTCTGTCAATGTATTAAGTTTGAATAAAATCCCTCAAGTAGTTTTGGAGTTATGCTCGGAGAATATTTATCAAGTAAATATGATAAAGAGGATTAATTATAAAAAATAGGCAATGTAGAGTTATTGTTCTTGCATACTGCACTACCTACTTATGTACTCTGTCAGTGTATAAAGTTTGAATAAAATCCCTAAAGTATTTTTGGAGTTATGCTCCGGACAAAATTTATCAAGTAAATATGATAAAGAAGAATAACTATAAAAATAAGCAAGGTAGAATTATTGTTCTTGCACAATGCACTACCTACCAATGTGCTCTGTCAGTGTATGAACTTTGAATAAAATCCCTCAAGTAGTTTTGGACTTATGCTCCGGACAATATTTATCAAGTAAATATGATAAAGGGGAATAACTCTAAAAATAGGCAAGGTAGAGTTATTATTCTTGCACAATGCACTACCTACAAATGTGCTCTGTCAGTGTATGAAGTTTATGAAGTTTGAATAAAATCCCTCAAGTAGTTTTGGACTTATGCTCCGGACAAAATTTATCAAGTAAATATGATAAAGGGGAATAACTCTTAAAATAGGCAAGGTAGAGTTATTATTCCTGCACAATGCACTACCTACAAATGTACTCTGTCAGTGTATGAAGTTTGAATAAAATCCCTCCAGTAGTTTTGGACTAATGCTCCGGACAAAATTTATCAAGTAAATATGATAAAGGGAGATAACTCTAAAATAAGCAAGGTAGAGTTATTGTTCTTGCACACTGCACTACCTACCAATGTGCTCTGTCAGTGTATGAAGTTTGAATAAAATCCCTCTAGTAGTTTTTGACTTATGCTCCGGACAAATTTATCAAGTAAATATGATAAAGGGGAATAACTCTCAAAATAGGCAAGGTAGAGTTATTATTCTTGCACACTGCACTACCTACCAATGTGCTCTGTCAGTGTATGAAGTTTGAATAAAATCCCTCCAGTAGTTTTGACTTATGCTCCGGACAAAATTGTTTCGGACGGACGCACGGACGCACGGACGAAGGGCATTTTTAATATCCCCCTCGTCTTTGGAGGGGGGGATAAAAAGAAATGATCGCGTTAAAACAAACTTACCTCAGTGGTTAAGATCCCTTTCCATTAACACCATTTCAATGGAAGGCAGGCAGAGCTGTTTTTTGTTAAAATGCTCTGATCGTTTTCCATACTTTTGTGGATTACCAGTTCAAGTGTCTATTTTAATTTTTTTTTGACGTCGTTTTTCGACCCTGGGCGCAAACTACCTTCCTTAAGTTGATGCATTAACGCATGACCTGAGATTTTAACGTTATAAGAGCAGAGACAAATATAACCGCGGGCGGCAGTATTTGACCAAATCCGACCCCCCACCCCAACAACTAATTACCAGCCCCTCGACTGAAAAAAAAATTAAAAAAATTATTGAAATATTCTTCATGAAAAATATTTTAAAACATCATGACATAACTTTTACAAAATATACCCAGGTGGGAATGCTGTGAACTTATACATTTTGGAAATGTTGCCTCGGCGGACGATCAAATTTTAGCAACCATGCCGCGAAAGTACCGGTGCAAAACAATTAACTGATATACAAGTGTGATTTATTGTTTGTCTCAGACTGAATATCATTGCGATTAGAGAATTTTAGATATTTTTGTAGGGAAAAATTGCTCTTGCCTTTTCAGCCTTGATTTTGTTTTCGTTTTTTCAAAATCACGTTAATTTCCACACTACACGAGACGAATAGTCATTCAATATCCAATGCATACCTTCAGTTTTGTTTAAACAATACTGCGTCCAGTCAAAAACCTTGCTTTGAATTAAGGAGAGTCAGAAAATCAAAATTTTAAAGAACAAAAACATAGTAGCATTATGATCTAATGGTAGAAATAGATTAAAAGAGAACTTTGAAGACCACCGAACACGGAAAAAATGAAAATACTAGTGACTCGGTTTGATTGAGTCTGTTCATGTGCATTGATGGAAATGCATATTACTGCCCACGTCGCCTAGCCACGGGTTGAGCGCATCTCAATATTTACACCTAAAACAATACATTTTATGGGCAGTTTGACCATCCCAAACGATGGTGTGCATATGGCGGTGGACATGTAACCTTCAATGCGGTATTTTCAGATTAATACCATTCCATATTCAGCGGCGTATGGTCCCCAGATAAAAATTGGGCTTGCCCTTATCGAGAAAGCAATGAGCGGAACTCAACAGAATAGAAAATTTTGAGAGGGGTTTTGAGAATATAAATCCTGCATATTACAGACAACACCAAATGCAAAATTTAAAAAGCCGGAAGTATATCCTTTGGGTGACTGAACAATATCCAAATGTATATTGGCTGGGATATTGAAACCTCCCATCTTTAAACTTGCCGAAATATTTAAAAAATGTAAATTTCTAATTACTAGTAACATATATGTAATACATAACTATCGTGCGATCTTCAAAGGACGTAACCGATAACAGCACTGATTGAATTAATGGGGAGACTTTTTACAGCCACCAAACCGCACAATCAACGCTAATGTGAAATATATGAAAAACAGGAAGTATTTCATTGGGATGGTTGGCTTTTTGTAATTAATTAGATAACCAGGTATAAAGAACAAAGTATCAATTTTTAAAGCCTGCATCTGACATAATCAACGCGATTATGTCAGATGCAGGCTTTAAAAATTGATACCTTGTTCTTTATACCTGGTTATCTAATTAACGCATTCATTTTTGAGTGTTCAAAATGTTACATAATCCATGTCGCTAGACGCAAGTCATTTTTGATCTTGATAAACAAGCATAATTATATGTAAACGATCGGTTTTCGGATATCACAACGATAATATTATTACGAGCTAATATCAATTAAATTTATTTAATGGCTGATGTTTCAAACAAAATGATCGAGGGTTGGAAGAAGTTTCTCCACCTTGTCTATAGTAATAATTTTATAGTGATAGTTATTTCAATTTAATCTATTTATTTGTTGTTGTATATTTAACTTATCGTTTAATCATACAAATTTATCTTGGTGTCCAGTGATAGGGCGGCGTAGGGGAACAGGAAAGATTGCAGGTAGTGTAGATGTGAGTTTGAAGTTTGAAGTTTTATAAAATATGGATAGAATGCATGCAGCTGATGCCATACCTTTGTAAATGTCCTCCAATGATTTCATTTTCACTCCATGAGATTTAATCAGATCAAAATCGTCATCAGTATCTGTTTCAGTTTCCTGTTTCTTTCGTCCACTAGTATATCTTTCAATAATCTCTTCACACTTTGACTCGACATCACTTCCAAGATACACTGAAAGTCTTGTCAGGTTGTTTACTAAGTCTACATCATCACTAAATCCGTCAGCATCCAAAGATGCAAATGCTAATTTTGCGTATCCAAGGAAAGCATCTTGTATACCTGTAATAGCTTTTTTAATTCTTGGCGTGACAGTGTCTTCGAAACACACTAATATAACAGTGGCAAGGTCATGAATATCCCATTTATCTACCGCTTTATTTAAATCTCCGGTACTATACCTTTCTAAAACATCCCTTTTCTTTAATATTACTTCTTGTATGCTAAGATTGTGTGTAGAAAGTTCTTTTTGTAGATAAGCTGTTAAAACCAAACGTCCACCGTCTAAAAGAAGTCTTATGTACAGGGAAAAGCGCTTGGGTTTAGTTCTGAAGAACTGTGCAAACTCTAGAAACAAAATGGTATTTTATATAACAAGTCTTATCAATTATAAATGATAAATAAATGGTAGAAACACTCACATGTTTTTGTCAGACTGACTTGTTATAAAACCGTTATTATTTATACACAAATTTAAAATTAAACTAGAATTATCACTGAAAGTGATTAAATACCCCCACATGTATGCTTGATAATTGAACTGGGAATGCTTCGAATCAATGGCATAATGTGCCCCACTTTCAATCCAAAGTGTCTTCACAGTAGCCACATATTCAGCAAGTTTCATCACAATATCTCATTCCTTCTAAATTTATTGAGCAGAAAATTTAATGGTTTAAATATGTTAGTAACAGTGGCCTTTATCTAACTTTTATCTAAGAACTGTGTGCCAAACATTGTTTATGAGAAATCATCCAGAAACCATTTTTTCTATTTTTAGTAACAGTGACCTTGACCCCATCAGGCCCAATTTCAATACCAAGTTTCGTCTTCACAGACACTACCTATATAGCAATTTTCATCACAATATCTCATTCTGAACCAAAGTTATTGAGCATACAGTTTATTTTCTATTTTTAGTAACAGTGACCTTGACCCCACAGGCATTGAATCCCAAAAGTCATCTTCACAAAAACCATCAATACACCAAATTTCATTTAAGAATCTCATTCCAAGCTATAGTTACTGAGTGGAAACGAAGTTTTGAAGTTTAAATAACAGTGACCTTGACCTTGAACCCACAGGCCCAAAAGTCAAACCTAATCTTTATCTTGTTATGTTACATCTGTGTCCCAAAAAATAATTAAATCTATGAAGTATTTCATGAGTTATAGTCCAGAAACAATTTTTCTTTTTTAAGTTACAGTGACCTTGACACTGACCCCTCAGGCCCCAAAGTCGAACTCGACCTGTATCTTCTGATATTACATATATGTACCAAAAAAGGATTTAATCTGTGAAGTTTTTCATGAGTTATTATCTGGAAACCCTTTTTCTATTTTTAGTAATACTGACCTTGACATTGACCCCACCAGCCCCAAAGTCGAACTTGACCTGTATCTTGTGATGTTACATCTATTTACCAAACAAGGATTAAATCTGTGAAGTGTTTCATGAGTTATCATCCGGAAACCATTTTTCGATTTTTAGTAACAGTGACCTTGACACTGATCCCACCAGCCCCAAAATCGAACTTGACCTGTATCTTATGACGATATACCTGTGTACCAAAAATTATTTAATTCTGTCAAGCCTTTCATGAGTTATCATCTGGAAACGAAGAATCCGACCGACCGACCGACCGACCGACCGACCGACAGACCGACAGACCGACCGACCGACAAGCTCACTCCTATATACCCCCTCAAACTTCGTTTGTGGGGGTATAATGATACGATACTATTTTAATATATTACTAAATTTTTCATTATTTCAAATGTAATTTCTTAATTGTTCGTATTTTTTTCATTTATTAACATGCAACTAAAAATATATATTTAAATGTATTTAAATGTCTAAATTTTATAACCCAACGGGCAGTGTCAGTCCTAGAAACCCCTGTGACTGTCTTATTACTCAGTGTAGGATCTTAATGGGGTTCTACCGATATACAGAGTTATCTCAATATTCTGTCTTAAGTTACCTCCCTTTGTAACGCGCACCTGTCACTGGGTAGTTCCGGTCTGAGATTGGCAATTAAAACATGCAGTAGTCATCCGTAGTCCTTTCAAATGCGTTTTAGGTTGGTCAGAGATCAGCCTAATGCATAAATAACGTTTGATAATTATCATTGAATGGAAAAATAATAGTTTTATAGTGCAGCGCATAATATTTAAATTTGCTCTTCTATCCATTTAATACGTTGGAGAGGTTTGTGTTTAACATCGTTATGTTCGATCCCTTTGGTAAATAATAAAGAGTAAAAAATTACGCATTTCTTATGCTCAAAATTGATTTGATGAAAAGAAAAAGTAAAAAAAATGCTTACTAAAATAGGTAGCAAAATTTTTAACAGTCTAGATGTTATAAAATAGTTTGACGTCCGCCAATGAAATGCACGTTCACTTTTATACACGTCTTTCATGCCCATAACAAGAAATTAAATAGATTTTTTTAAATAACTGGACCTTTTCCTACAAATTAAATTTACACCATTCGGTTCATAGATTTGTGTCATGTTCGTATTAACGTATTTTCCATTTTACTGCTCTTTCTTTCTCCAAAATGTTCGTTCTTATTCTTACACAATTAAAACATATTTAAACATGGTTTCATAATGTTTTCACGTTTTTCTCTCTGTTTTTATATTTTGTTAAGTTCATTTAGTTTTACAATCAATTTTAATTCATTAAATAAATAAAATGTTTGGGTAAAACTTTCCCGAGTGCTATTTTATTTAATTCAGTTCGGAGCGCTTTAAGTTGCCAATATCATATAGTTAATGTCTCGGGTCTCAAACAACAGTGTGACAATTCATTGGAATATTTAATCGCTAGTCAGTTTCCTAAAACAACACTTTTACCCCAACAAGCAACGTTTTCAGCTTCTCACAAATCTACAACTAAACTTCAAAAGGCCTATATTACACCCGCAGCTGGTAAAAGCCAGTGTTGCTAATTAGATTACGTAACATGGTCATAAAACACCAGGCCCTTTTCTTAATAAGCATTTTTTGCATGACTTCGCGGTTATTGGCTAAATACTTAAGTGAAAGTTTTAAAAAGTTTTTATTTCCATGCCAGCCAATCAATAAATTTTCATAAAGGATACGTGCGGTTACGTAAATGGGTAAAGTTGCATTTAGTTATTAACTCAATAACTTTAAATCAATTTAATAAGATGATGGTTATTCCTTATATGCCTGTTTCACTTTTTTGTTAATTCGACAATGCATTTTAACTTTAAAAGCACTTTGAGACGTTTTATCTACACTTTAACGCTACGCTTTATTACCGCTTCTAAACCGGAACTACCCAATCAGCAAGAGAAACCACTCTCAACGGGAGGTAACTGTGTATATCGGTAGGCCCCCATTAAATGTCTTACCTCGATAACGAAATGGTCACATAAAATAAAGTAGAAATACGTTGCCGTGCATGGAATTTGTCGACAATCCATGGTCATTTTAAATAATTTATTTGACATATAATAAGTTAGTCTTGCAGAAATGGAACATCAAAATTATTTAAAACTTAACACCACGATTTAAGAACGAAAATTTAAATCATTCTATTTTTATAATAAAAGGCCTAATTTAACTCTCACCTTGACTTTTCTGCAAAAGGTCAGCAACCTGAAATAATTAGAAATAATAAGAAATCGGCTCACTGGTTGCAGAAGTATTTTGGCCGTTTTGATTTAGCGCTGACATCATTAATTTATGTAAACGACTTTTCATTGAGAATTTGTATTACAGAATTTATTTCTGATTAAAATTGACAGCAAATGTTTTAAATAACAATTATTATAAATTTCAAATATTATTAGATTTAAAACTTAATGCTGTATTGAGATTTTCTTAACTTAGTTTAATATTTGTATACAAGAAATAATGATGCAAATGATGACCATTCAAAATGGTTGCCTCCAAAACCCTTAAAATGTCGAAAGTTTTCTTATACAGACTGTAATGTTTTGGTTTGGTTTTGTTTTCATTTTTTATGAAAGGGTTATGTCAAAAAGACTGAAATATGTATGCAAGGAACATTCAGAAAACACAACAAAAACAATAGAGGAAAAGGAAAAGTGATTACGAGATGATAATTTGGTCAATGAAAAAGGTGACATATGCATGGTCACATGCAGAAGAGTCATAAACACAAACAACAAGCGGAGTAAAAAATAGAGCATGGGTTTACAAAAAGATCAGTTTAAAAAACACATCACAAACACTTGACGAAAATGAGAACCAGGTGGGTTATCACAATTTTGCCACTGGGTTCTAGGGTACATCATCCTCACACATGACACATACACTTTCTCATATAAATAAAAAAGTACAAGTTGCCATGGTGATTGCCGTCCAACCCACCAATCGTCTTGACAATTTTGCATGCAGTACAAAAAGATAATAAAAACAATATAAGAATCTGATAACATTGTGAGGCGAAATGATCATGTAATTGTGAGACCGGAATTAAAGAACATGATGACAAAAGAATTGTTCGAGCTTTTTCGTTCTTTTTTTCCTTCTTTCCCGATCAAAACAATATTTATATACTTTTAAATCCCTACCGTGGCCGTACATGTACTGAAAGAGGTTAGAAAATCAATCAAGTATGTATGGATTAATCTTCAAGCGTGAAGATGATTAAAGAATAACGTGGAGATATTGAAATTGTTTTTTTTTCTTTCATTAATAAACAAAATCTTCACATACGATGGTTTTGTAGTAGTGGTCTTAAACTGCAATTGTTTGTTTTAAACTTACAGTTATTTATCGGGACATTAATAAATAATATGCGTTAGCGATATCAATATAATACCTGCAAAGATTGGGTTAATTGAAATTTTTAACATTGTCACGATCACTGTAAACGAATAATCTGTAAAATATATAAAAAAAATATATGTGTTTGATCATATGTCTTATTAGTTACAAACTTTTTAGCTAGTATATGCTTTATTAAACTGGAGTTCATTAGAACATCGTATTTTGTTGCAAAAAGGGTTATTATTTATTTTTATGGTCAAGATAACTCGAAATGGTGTTTAAAACGTGAACTATGCCAATCAGGAATAACCACACATTTCCCCAATTTTTTTTTTTCATATGAAAACACAGCCTCCCCTCACAGCCAAACATCTGAGAAAATATGTTTATAGAACGAATATTTTCAAATCAGACACCACAAACAATCACCGAAAATTAGAACCTGCGATGTTACTGCATTGGAACGGTCAGTGGCAAAACAATTTCCCACTGGAGGTATGAACCAGGTTCTGCTTGTGTACACCAACCACATACATGCCGCATATGTACAAATAAGTACAAGTTGCTTTGAGAATTTGCTTCAAACCACACTTCATCCCGACAATGTTTTAGTAGCTGTTTTAATATAGTCTTAATATTCGAAAAAAAAGTCGAAAGAAAATGTAACAAAAAGTCGCTTTTACAGCAGTAAACATACCGATCAGCGACAAGGGGTGCCTAATGACTTATAAAAAAAACACAAGAAAACCAAATCAGAACAAAAACGTATCGAAGAAAACGAAGAAAGTGTGACATACGAAAGCGATATAAAACATGTAAAAGAAAAATGTTCTTAAGCACAAAAGAAATGTTGGATTTAATTATTTCGAACGAGCCCAACCGTACAAGTACACAGCCTTAAAATAACAGAAAAACTCTAATTTAATAACTGTATTTCCAACAAGATTTTTAAAAACTCGATAATGCAACAGTCGTTGGTGCCAAAATTTCGACCATCAGTCCAAAAGTTTAATTTCAGAAGAGTTCAACGTCATTAAGTTAACATATTAAAATTGTTACACATATTGGTATCAAAACGATGACTTTTGTGAAAAACTATAAAATTACCTTGTCTTGAATTTCTACAATCTCGATACATGCGTCTTGTAAAGTCTTTAGTTTTTCTTGATATTGCCTTTCCGTCTGCTCGTCTAAAGCCATTGTTTTATAACAATCTATTTGTTTACTTATATCACATGTAGAATCTGGCTTAAGAAAACAGTAAAGCCTTAGGATTAGTGTCTCCAATTTTCCCCATAATTCGTGAAAATTACCATCTGATAATTTTGCTCTTGAACTATGTCCAACTACTTCATTTCTCATGAGCCTCAATCGTACAATGTCGGCTGCCAAAGAAAGGTCATCTCGTCGTGGTTTGTTTGTTTGCCATCCATTTTTAGGTGGTGTTATTTTTCCGGTAAATAAATTAGAAAGTAAAGCTATCAAAAGTGATATGTCAAATGAAAAAATGTCTGGGCAAGAATGTTTTACGATACTCAGCTGCTTCTGTGATAAAACAGTACGATCACATAGTTCTTGACATTTATTTCGTACAGCATCAGAAGAGAAAAACGCCACAACATCCTCTTGGTGTACAAAGTGCAGAAACAGTTGAAGTAATGTATTGGTTCCAATGTCGATGAAAAAACAAAAATACCGAAGAAAATTTGCTCTTTCTGTTTTTTCCAAACACATTTTCTTGTATGTATAAATTAGAATGAAACTTTTTAGTTAAGATTTTTCTCGAGCAATTCCTCAGCAGCAGTATTTATTTTCACAAAATATATCCATACAGTGACAACAACCGGAAATGTGGTGCAGAATTCAGCAGCTCTGAAATAAATGAAGAAACGAGATAATTTGCTGCGTTAGTCTTATAATGTGATATTTATATCTAGGCTCTTTTGTAAATTATCAAAAGCAATCGAACTAAAAAAACATTAGTTAAAATATATTAACTTAAAACTTAACTGTAAAACGGTGCTGCAAGCATAGAATTACAACAAACAATTGCGACTAGGAATAGTGCATTCACCGACATTAAATATTTAAAATGTTTTATTCTTCTTGCTTCAAAAATAAGTCGAAAAATTAAAAATTACATTTTACAAAAATTTTACTCACTACAAAACAAATTTGAATTGACAATTTGCGTAATCGGATAATTGGTCAAAGGGTTTGCAAATAAAATTTGTGTAAATTAAATCTGTGGGTTTGTTATTTGCTTGTGTTCATTTTCATATTATAAGCCTGTTTAAAAAAAGAAATATGGGCTGTTTAAAAAAATGGCTGGAAATGTTGAAACGATTTTTGAAATCGGTCTACTGATTGCTGAAATATTGTAATTTGGGCTATTTCAAAAAATGGCAAGTGAAGTGAAAAAATGAAAAGAATTTAAGTTCATAAAAAGTCCGACCCGGCTTCTCCACATTTGTGCAGGCTTTATAGTGATCAGAATTAATCAAGTAATACTCATAAATGGCAGAATAAAAATTTTATGGAGCTTTATTTACCAATATTAAATAAGTCACAAGAATTTTAATGTATGTGCTTAAAATACAATTACTTCTGTTTCTTATTAATTAATTGTGCATTTCTATTAAAATACATGTTGAAGCATTGAATATAAGTGCTTCAGAACTTGAGATATCGGATAAAGAATAAAAAATTCATATTTTTTTAAGAAAGTGTGTCACACTCTTGACAACCACATAATTGCAGTGTACTCAGAAATGTTTCACTAAGGCCATTCATGTTTGTCACAATTTTCATGTAAAGTATATGTTGACGGAATATTGCATTATGTGCATAACGTCACACTCCTGACAAATTTAGCTGATATTTTCTGAAGGGAGCTGCAAACAAATATAATTTCAATAGGGGTGATAAAATTATAATTATTGCATCTAGAGATATTAAACTAAATGATACACAAAACATTTCTTTTGTCTTTAAAGTCCTGAAAATTTATAAAGCAAAGATGTATTGATTTTCTTGAGGTATTTTGTTATCTACCACGCTTGACTTAAAAGCATAAATTCGGATCAATAGAAGTAAAATATGCATAATTTTATCATGAATTGATGCCTTATAAATGCACCTTTACTAAAAAAAACCTAAAACTTGTCTTTATTCACGCTTTTTGTAAAATGATGGTCTGAACAAATGTGATTTTTAAAAGTGTCACACTTTTTTGTCACAAGAAAACAGTTTCCACCACTCTGCTAAAAAGCAGTAAGAAAAAGAGGACATGGGTTTATAAATCACCACATATGTTTTTTTTATTCTAGGTTACAACAACCTCACACTTGTCCCAATATGTTTTTGAGCCGAAACAAGACAAAATACCTACTATGTATTGGTTGCCAAAAATGCATAAAATACAGTACATAGCAAGTTTTATTGCAAACTCTAGTTCTTGCACAACTACTAAAAACTACTACTGAATGTGATTAAATACCCCCACATGTGTGCTTGATACTTGAACTGGGAAATTTTTCTAAAAATCAATGACATAATGTAACTAACACTAGAAACATGGACACAAGTAGTAGTGACCTTGACCTTGACCCTACACACCTACTTTCAACCCATGCAGTCTTCAAAGAAGCAACCTAAACAGTAAGTTTCATCACAATAGCTCATTTCTCACTAAAGTAATTTAGCATAAAAAGCATTTCTATCCGAAAATTTAGTAACAGTGACCGTTACCACAGTCGCCCCACGTTTAATCCAAAGTGTCATCTCCAAAGTATCCACATACACAGAAAGTTCATCACAATATCTCATTCCTTCTACATTTATTGAGCAAAAACGATCATGACGATATGAATATGTTAAAAACAGTGACCTTTTACCTAACAACTGTGTGCCCAAAAATGTTAAAATATGTGAAGCCTTTCACTAGAAATTATCCAGAAACGATTTTTTTTTCTATTTGAAGTAACAGTGAACAGTGACCTTGACCCCACCATGCCCATTTTCAATACCAAGTTTCGTCTTCACAGACACTACCTATATAGCAATTGTCATCCAAATATCTCATTCCGAACTACAGTTATTGAGCATATACAGTTTTTCTATTTTTAGTAACAGTCACCTTGACCCCACAGGCCTTACTTTCAATTCCAAAAGTCGTCTTCACGCAAACCACCAATACACAACATTTCTTTCAAGAATCTAATGCCAAGCTAAAGTTACTGAGTGGAAATGAAGTTTTGAAGTTTAAATAACAGTGACCTTGACCTTGAACCCACAGGCCCCTAAGTCAAACCTAACCTGTATCTTGTAATGTTACATCTGTGTCCCAAAAAATAATTGAATCTATGAAGTTTTTCGCGAGTTATCGTTCAGAAATATTTTTTCTTTTTTAAGTAACAAAGACCTTGACATTGACCCCTCAGGCCCCAAAGTTGAACTTGACCTGTACCTCTAATGTTACATCTATGTCCAAAAAAGGGATTTAATCTGTGTATTTCATGAGTTATCATCTGGAAACCATTTTTCTATTTTTAGTAACACTGATCTTGACATTGACCCCACCAGCCACTTAGTCAGACCTGACCTGTATCTTGTGATGATACACCTGTGTATCAAACATATTTAAAATATTTAATGTCTTTCAGGAGTTATTGTCCGGAAAGCATTTTTTCTATTTTTAGTAACAGGGACCTTGACACTGACCACACCAGCCCCAAAATCGAACTTAACCTGTATCTTATGATGTTTCACCTGTGTATGAAAAATTATTTAATTTTGTCAAGCCTTTCATGAATTATCATCCGGAAACGAAGAATCCGACCGACATACCGACAGACCGACCGACAAGCTCACTCCTATATACCCCCTCAAACTTTGTTTGTGGGGGTATAATAAAACCTTCACCGCTTGTAATAAACATATGGCATTTTTACAGATGGTTCTTATGATAATTATACTTAATGGACTTGTCAAGACGTAATAGAGTCGCTAACTTTTATACTAGATAATATTTATGTTAGATTCGGTAACTCTATTTATAAACATGTAATAGGCATCCCAATGGGTACTTATTCTGCACCCCTTGTTGCTGATCTGGTTTTATACTGTTATGAAAGAGATTTTATGTAATCTCTTTCTACTGAACATCAAGATGATATAATTACAGCTTTTAACAACACCTCGAGGTACATTGATGATTCATTAAATATAGATAATAATCATTTTCCATCACTGGTTAATAAGATTTATCCTAAAGAACTAAAACTTAACAAAGCGAACACTTCAGAAAAGCAAGCAAACTTTCTCGATCTAAATCTGTCCATTGAAAATGGTTATGTCACTACTAAAATTTATGATAAAAGAGATTATTTTAATTTTAATATAGTAAATTTTCCGTTTTTAGACGGCGATGTTCCCCGTGCAACATCTTATGTTTATATCTCACAGCTTGTTCGCTTTTCAAGAGCTTGCAACAATGTTAATGATTTCAATGAACGTAATCTTTGCATTACAGAAAAACTTTTAAAACAAGGTTATCGGTATCACAAATTAAGGAAAACCTTTTGCAAGTTTTATCGCCGATACCCAGATTTAATTCATAAATACAAATGCAGTTTAAAATCACTTTTGCAACAAGGTATTTCACAGCCAGTTTTTTTATGGAGATTTAATTTATAAACTTAAAAAGATAAAAGGCAGTGTTAATTTCTCCCGGTTATTCGTAAAATCCATCTGTAAATTTAAAAAGAAAGGTTACCAACATGATATTTTACAGCGCTCTGCAGGCCTGGTGATTAACCCTTCTACAGTTGACCATTATGCTTACCTCTTTGGTTGCACGACGGTGGCAGGGGTTTAAGAGTTTATGAAGGTTTATGGGGAAATCTTTTCTTAAAAGAACATAGAAGCTCGATTTGTTTCTTTTATCCCTGTCATCGTATTCTTGCTGATTTTACTCCAGGAGCTCTGGTCTCGGTAAGATCATTGAGTACCCCTTTCGGCTTTGCAATGCTCTTAGCTTCTTATGTTTTATATGTTTGTGTACTTTTGCATGCAACATTGTTAAGCAGATAAGTGGGTTGGAGTCTTTTCACCAAGACAACTTGTACTTGTTTTGTGATATGAGAACCTGTTGGGGCAAGTGTGAGGTTGGTGCACCCTAGAACCTGGTTTAAACCCCCAGTGGCAATTTGATTTGCCACTGACCGTTCCAAGGCGGTAACCTCTCGAATTCTCATTTTTGTTTATTGTTAGTGGTGTCTTTTTTGAAACTGATTATTTTATTAACCATGCTCTCTCCCCTCTCTTCTTCTTGACTGTGTGGGGAGGATATTTTTTTCTGAATGTGGCGATTCCTGATATGCATATTTCACCTTTTAATAAAGCGAACACTTCAGAAAAGCAAGCAAACTTTCTTGATCTTAATCTGTCCATTAAAAAATGGTTACGTCACTACTAAAATATATGATAAAAGAGATTATTTTAATTTTAATATAGTAAAGTTTCCGTTTTAGACGGCGATGTTCCCAGTGCAGCATCTTACGGGGTTTATATATCAATGCTTGGCCGCTTTTTAAGAGCTTGCAACGATGTTAATGACTTCAATGAACGTTATATTTGCATTACAGAAAAATCTTTTAAAACAATTTTATCTGTAGCACAAAATAAGGAAAACTTTTAGAAGTTTTATCGCCGATACCCAGATCTAATTCATAAATACAGGTGCAGATTAAAATCACTATTGCAACAAGGTATTTCACAGCCAGTTTTTTTATGGAGATTTAATTTATAAACTTAAGAATATAAAAGGCAATGTTAATTTCTCCCGGTTATTCGTAAAAACCATCTGTAAATTTAAAAAGAAAGGTTACCATCATGATTTTTTACAGCGCTCTGCAGGCCTTGTGGTTAACCCTTCCACAGTTGATCATTATGCTTACCTCTTTGGTTGCACGACAGTGGCAGGGGTTTAAGAGTTTATGAAGGTTTATGGGGAAATCTTTTCTTAAAAGAACTTAGCAGTTCGATTTGTTTCTTTTATCCCTGTCATCGTATTCTTGATGATTTTACTCCATGAGCTCTGGTCTCGGTAAGATCATTGAGTATCCGACCTTTGGCTTTGCAATGCATTACTAGCTTCTTATGTTTTATATGTTTGTGTGCTTTTGCATGCAACATTGTTGAGCCGATGGGTGGGTTGGAGTTATTTCACCAAGACAACTTGTACTTGTTTTGTGATATGAGAACATTTTGGGCCAAGTGTGAGATTGGTGCACCCTAGAACCTAGTTTAAACCCCCAGTGGCAATTTGATTTGCCACTGACCGTTCCAAGGCGGTAACCCTTCGGGTTCTCAGTGTTGTTAATTGTTTGTGGTGTCTTTTTAGAAACTGATCATTTTATTAATCATGCTCTGTCCCTCTCTCTTCTCTTCTTGACTGTGTATTTTTCTGAATATGGCAATTCCTGATATGCATATTTCAACTTTTCACATTTTCATATGAACAAACAGGTACAAGTTGCCTTGATGAATAAGCTCCAGCCCATCTATCAACATCAATTCCACTTTGCTGCATGCGAATGAACACAAACATAATAAGAAGCTAGTAGCATTTTCAATCAAAAATGTGGGCATTCAACGACTTTACCAAAATCACAGCCTCGGGTGTCATATCAGCTAATAACACGATCCCGGGAATAGAAGAAACAGATTGAACCTGTTTTTGAGTAATTAATCTACAAATATTGTTGAAAGTCCTAGCTAGGATATGTCAGTCATATGATTTTTATGTCTTTTATTAAATACGTGTTTGTCAAATATCAGCCGCGTAGATAGCAAAGGCAAGATTCTCCTTTTACAAAATATAATGTTCAACGTTAGCATTAAAACTTTTATTTAATTTAATGGATGTCCAAATGAACAACTAGATAAGAGTTATAATATTAAATTTGTTAAGAAGCACCAACCATGTTTCTCTGAAATTACATATATTAAGCGATTACTAATAGTCATTTTCAAAATGTGTGTGCAATGTCCTTTAATTTCATAACAGGAAGTTTGAAAATAGAACTATTGTGTGTTGTTGTTGTTTTTTTGACTCGCATGTTCAAGAAGACAAGAAATCCAAGAAAAATATTCGAAAATTATGTTGCAAAATAGCAATATTAAATTTAAATACAGGTGCACGTGATCCAGAAAAAAATATTGATATGAGTAGGCCTTAATATCTGAAAACAATATATAGCTGTCTGGCATAAAAGATTTGACCCCGGAAGGGCTTAAACCCTGTTTTAATATCGGCGTGAAATTGTACATACTTTACTCATGAACATGTTTACTCACCATTTAAAAGTAAAAAAAAATGTCCAAAATCATTTACAATTAAATATCAGCAAACTCTATCGATCGATGTTCTAACGAAGATTTAACATGTGTACTTTCGATTTTACAGTTGATAGCTGTCGCCATTTTGTCCCACTTAACGCTGGTATAGGCACGCATAGATATTATGTCTTCTAGTTGGAGTATTTACCTAAAAATTCCATCATCTTGTCACATTTTAGAGTTTTAATATATCAAATTTTTATCAATTTTAGTTATTTTACTATTTATATTATTCAGTCTATACATTCAGATATCAATATCCTATATATATAGTTCACTTCTAATTATATCTTAACAATCAATCAGTTAGAATTTCAAATAGTCTGCACCACTTATCTATTAAAACTAATGGCGGATAAGTCCTTTTTAATAGTGATGACTTCTTCGTTGCGAATATCTCTAGCGACAGATGTAAACCGATATCCACCGGGGATATTTTTGAAATATTTTGGAGGGTCAATAAATAGTATTACCCACAGTGCAAATAAGAAAAAGTTTTTAACATTTATGGTATGAATTATTTGTTATTTAACTGAATTATTCACTCAAGATAAGGGAAATATGTCATGATATTTTCTGAAAAGCATAAATATTATGTTTTATAAAAAGTATTATGTTTAAGTAAACATTTACAGAACATAATTTTTACTTTAAAACATGGTTTATCAGAGGTTATCCTAGCTGCTGAATATCAAGGGTCATTTTATCAGTTTTAAAGCGATTCTGCCAAATAATGGCCAAAGTACCCCATATGTTAGCCAAAAATGACCCTTCAGCTAAAATCACGGGGGTCAAAATGAGGCTTTTTGTAAATTTCCAAGAGTCAAATGGAACCCCTGGTTTATCCTCTGTTATTATATTGTTTGTTTAAAAGGTGAAAAAGTTTATATTTAAAATACAACACGAGCGTTAACAATAGAGAACTACTGTATTACAATACCAAACAAGATCTCAACCTCAAGTGTGCCGAACAGCAATCACAAAGGAAAGGCTTTCGACAGTTTTCTAACAAGTAAAAGCACAAATTGAATGGAGTCACACTTCAACTGGGAAGCGAATGAGATGATTGTTTTTAAAAAAAAATAACAACGCAGAAAACACAGCCTTCGCACATACTCCAAACGCATATGGGAAAACAGAGCATGGGTTAATTAACGATCGCCTTCAAATAAGACACGTCAAACAACGAAAAAAAGAGAACCTAAGGTGTTAGATTTTTACGGTCAGTGGCTGTACCCGCATACCCTTCCTTCGAGATGAATTTTTATTATTGCTGGTTTAAGTTGGGAAATTAAAATGTAATCTTAAAGGATATTGTTTACAAGAAACATATTTATTACACTTGTTTTCGACGTTTCCGCCTATGGCCTTTTTCAAAATAATTATAGATGAAAACTCGTCACATTTTTTCTTTTTTTTTACGTCTATAGTCCAAGAGAAAATGACGTCGGCGACGTCAACGTTGTTATATAATTTCCACTTAAAATTTCAAAAGTCTAGATTTGTTAATATATACTTACGCGTGTTTATGGCGGTTTTCTGCTAAACGATGTATTAATTATAGGTCAGAAAAAATACAACCCACCAGTCTAAAACGCAAACGTCAGAATTCAAAAATGAGTGATAATGCCATGAAAAGTAAGACACCAAGGCAGGACCCGCCATCTGCTAGAAGAAGAAGAAAAGAGAGAGCGCATATGATCTCTGCAAGATCGCAATTACAAGATAAGTTTTAAGTTGAATGCTTCACTTACTCCATTCTTGTATAAAACGTCGAAGAAGATGTTTCGATGCGATATTTGTTTAAAACCTTATTGTGAAAGTATAAAATGTTATAAAAACAAATAAGCGCATTTAGATATGGACTCCAATTAAGACGCGACGCCAGACGTGTCAGTAAAAGAGAATACTTTTGGGCCCACCGATGAGATTGTGTGATGTCAAAGTGACAGTTATGACGATACATCTGTCACTGCACAGGAACCTTTGGAGATCGATCCTTGGAGCTACACTTAAAATGAAGCGTTCCTAATTTCGCAGTGAATCTATGGTTAATGAACTTATGGAGGAAGATACCAACATCAGTGAGTCTGAAGCCAAGAAAAAAGTTTTCAGTAACATGAGGAGCATATTCAGAAAAGCATTGATAAATAGCAGTAAATTGGTGTAGCTTGATGCAATGAAAAACTATCCAATCTTCTAAACTATAAAGAAGACAACCAATGGCTGATTGTTACAGATGGGTGCGACAAAGCGAACCTTTGCAATACGACATACTCTAGCAGAAGTTTGTCTTTCGGGATGGATCAATTGTACTGTGTATTGGTATAAATATTGAGTAGTGCTCAACCCGGGTCTAGGCGGCGTGGGCAGTAATATGCATTTCCGTTACTGCCAATGAACAGGCTCAATCAATCAATCAAACATGTATATACAACTATTTCTAAGACCCTCGCGGACTTTCAGGAATCTTGGTGACAATCGAGATAATGACATTTTTACTTCTATAGACTTCTGAGTTAACTGTACTAGTTTGCGACTGCTTCTGAAACCATTGCATACTTGCAGGAACGCCAATATTTTCATTGTTGTTAAATAAATAAAGTAACATCAAACTCATAGAAGGCCGTTGTATTACTTTCGCTATCCAATATTTGATCTTACACGCTTCCCGCACATGTCTTTACTGACACCGAAGTTCTTTTAGTAGGCAAGTTATAATAAAACGAAATCCGACTGGGTTGTTTTAATCATATTGGTGTGTATGTGGAATAACGATGTTTTTTTTTATAAAATGATATTAATAATAGAGATTGGATCTCGTTTAGAGATTGTTTAAAATAGTTATTATTGCGAATCTAGCTGATCATGGTATCGTAACGCAAAACCAGTGTCTTACTACATGTATGTTCAAAGTATGAAGCAATTACTGCTATAAAAATTCCAGTTTGATCATAATGATCACATGATTTTGATAATACATCTCACCTTTGCCAAATGTAGGTGACAAACACCCCTTTAATAGGTGTCAGGTGTTGTAAATAACACCTTTTTCATCTAATACTTGTTATCAGGCATCATAGGCTAAACAAATGATAGTGTCTCTAGCTGGGAGCGAACCCGCACCGTCATTAAGGTATACATGTATTCATGATACATTATTTATTAACTGTAAAAGTTAACGTAAGTCAATCAATATGTTTTCTTTTTCAATAAAATTATCGCCTAGAATACCGAAAATACATTAGTAGTGCCAGGTTAATGCTTACGCACAACATAAAAAGGAGAAAGGGGTGCGGATTGATGGAGATGGGGATGGGATTAATGATGGGATATTTGTTTCGGTGCATAGTGTTGGCTGTTAAAAGTCTCCATGTACACTCGATGGTTGCTTTTATTGGACTTAAAATTTAGAGACATAAAAAGGAACCTGGTCAGTGTAGATGAGGAGGCATATGGGCCCGATGACAGAGCCTTGGTGTACCCCAGAAGTTACAGGACCTTCTGTGTACCATTCACCATCTACGATAAGAGTCAGACTCTGTCTAGTTAGAAAGGAGAGAGTCCAGTTGAGCATTTTGGGTAGAAACATGAAATTCTTGAAGAGTGTGTATGATTTTATGTTGGTTCGCCTTATGAAATGCATTACCGGAGTTTTAAAAAATGAGGTCGATTTGTTAACCAAAAGTGATCTTGTTGACAAGGAGGTCTGTTAATTCAGTCTGCCGTTTCACAGGAGCGTCTCTAGAAATCAAGTTTATTGACAAATACAGGCCTGCCAAATCTCCGGATTTTATCCGAAATCTCAGGATTTTAAGTTACTTCTCCGGATATCCGGATTTATAGTCAAAATCTCCGTATTTCTATGAAATTGCAAAAAATGTAAATTCATTAAACCTAATTTAGAAGTTGTGCAATGAACGTCATAGTTATTCCACTGCAGTCGCACATTTCCTGTTTATTACGAGATAACGAGGACGTGGTCGGTGCTGCCTCATTGCCTCTGGCACAACTATACAATTACCGCGTGTCAAAAACTAAACAAGGACCTCGATGTTTCACATGCCTTTATCTATTTGCAAAATCAGGTTTAACAGAAAGTTAACAATCATTTCTTTACCCATTTCTTACAAAATTGACAAAATTCATTTATTTATTTTTTATACGATTATCAAGAAAAATACAAAACAAATATCATCATCATCATCATCATCATCATCATCATCATCATCATCATCATCATCACCATCACAATCATCATCATTTGTGTTCAGACACAGTCATAGTGGACAGCAGCAACAAAACATTTCAACAACAATAATCTTCATCATCATTATTGAGATATTCAGACAAAATCTCCGGATTTTTAATGAAGAAGTTTTGGCAGGCCTGCAAATAACTAACTTTTAAGGCACTGCTCCGTTCGCTATTGCATTGTCATAGTCAAAAAAGAAAAAAAAATCAAAATCTATCTAAATGCAGCTCAGTAAAATTTTGCACAAGCTATTGTTATTAATATAAACTCACTAAAAGTTCTAATTGCATGGTCACTTTTTCCGTGATTTTTCATTAGAATGACATTGACTTAACTATTCATTCGTAATCAGTTGCCAACAACAGTCTTCAATTTAAGATTTAATTTTCTAATAATTAATTTTGGAACACATTTTGAGAGTTATCTTCAATTTTGATAAAAATGCACTTCCTTCAGGACCCCACGTGAGTAAGAAAAACATAAAATCTTATTGATTCGCAGCATTTTTTGCTTAAATAAATCCCTTCAAAGTACCCGAGTTTTCAATTACCTACCTTTCAATTTAAGACTGTTTCTAATTTTGACCCTGCGGTGTAATTGCATTTATTTAGGAAAACAGTAAATAAAGAGTAAAAAGACATTTAATAATTGATTCCATTTTCACATAAAACGGCCTCATTTTGGTTTAAACAGCCTCACTTTTCGGTCAAAATGGCCGCACATTTTTATACAATTTGTTTAATAGGCCTCACTTTTAATCAAAATGGCCTGAATTTTAGTCAAACGGTCTAACTATTCGGTCTTTACTAAGAAAATAGAACAAAAATAAAAGAAAGGGCAATATCTGTTTGCTTGTTGCTTGCAATGTCAGTTGGTTGTGCACGACTGTTGCTTTCATGCTTTCTTATTGTTTAAATGTTTGTTTTATTACAGTTCAAATGTTTCATTTAAGTTCTTTCATATATGTAAATTGTGTATATGTATCAATAAGTGATCATTTATCGAATGTATCCAATCTTAAAGTTATTTAAGTTAACAATCTTGATACATGTATATTGTGATATGTGACTGATAAATGTCCGTTGTTTTTTTTTTCATTATTTTATCATGCATAGTTTAAACAAAATAAATGTGTGTATCTTGATATTCTAACGCACTAAATAAATTTCGAGCAATCTGATTGGTCAGATGGCGAAAATTTGCGACCGTATAATTCCTTGTGACAAACAATTCTGACGAAGGCATTATGGCCGAAACGTCGATGTAATAAAAATGTTGAAGTTTTGACCTCTATTTGGGATTTGTAAACTTGTTTACTGTCGGTAATCTCACAGACGTATGGATAATCGGGTTCCCTTGGGTAATACCGTACCGTTGTTTACTATACGGATAAATAGAACATGGTACCCGTTTAACATATGGAATTAGGGTTAGGGTTAGGGTTGGCCTTCGCCGTTAAAAATATTTGCGACCATTAAAATCTGTGTATACCGTCGCAAACTTCAAAATTACGGCATGGTTATTCCTATATTGCATGTCCTAGTCTGTCATATGTTTTATGCTACCTTACGAAATGCTTGTTACTTACTGTACCTTGTTAATATTAGGTCTTCCAATAGATAGATAGATTTATTTCAATATAAAATGATAGTGTACATGGCAATTGAGCAACAATTAAAACACACATATGCTTGAGTTAAAAAGAAACACGTATGATTTAAATAAAACTGGTAAACAATGTCAACCAACATTATATATTAAGGATAACACACACAAAAAAGAGATTGAACATCTCTTATTTCCATTATGGTCCTTGAAATATAGCGCTGTGTGACATAGGAAGACTCCTAAAAATTTTATCACAGATCAAATAGTCGTACTTAAAAATAAATGCATCATTTACTTAAAAAAATAAATAAATAGGTTAAATTATAATAAGAAAAATGTAATGGCTAATAGCTAATGTTATCATTTATATACAATACCGACTATAAATAAAATTTTGTATCTTGTATCTTGTCTAAACCGTCTCGATATATCTACTCATTTACTTCTTGATACGCACTAACGTTTTTTTTTTTCGGTCGTTATCAATAAGTAGAGACATGCACTGTGAAATAGTCAATAGTTGATAAGGCAATCGTCTTTCCAGTATTTTTATAAATGTTGGCGATTTTATATCTTTGGTTCCAACTTGACTACAAGCTTGAAACCAGTCTACAACCCCGCTTGGTGAAATTTCAGAAAATATCATCCGGAAAATGAAATTTATATAGAATTATCATCCTTAGTATTGAGGTATAAGCTGCCCATCAGTCCTATTTCAGTTGACCTATTAATCCGTGTACTGTGTATGACGATGACGACGACATACTTTCTTTAAACTGCTACTGTATTGATTACCACTCCAACGACCGCCATTTTGGTGGTAATGCCTTCTTTCGATTTGATTTTTAGAAAATGGTATTGTATGTGACGTTTTGCGCAGTTGTTAGTTCAATTTTCTAGGTGTTGGTACCAGTTTTCCTTGTAAGTTCATCTGAAAAAATATCTCCTTAGAAGTAATCTATCAATATACCAGTAATCTTCCCGTAATGTTTTGAGTGAGACAGCAGTGATTAGAGGTGTTTATGAACTCGCACGGAAAAGAAGTGTCTTTAAACCTATATACTGCAATCAACCTTTTTGAAATTAGTGTCTAACCAATTTTATCTATACCTTCCACAAAATTGATCATAGATGTATGCATATCTAGAACAACATAGCAGCTATGCATGAAATTGGCATAGTCCAATTAACGGTTCTGATTTAAAATGTCAGCCTGAAATAAATTTAATAAACCATTCATTTTATGTAAAGTTTTATTTAAAACTTCTTTACCAAGACCTTTTATTGTTCATACCATGGGTCGGACTATAGGATTCCCAATTCTAATTTTGACTTTTTTCCAAAAATTCTCAATTGAAAGATGAAAATTCAATGCCAAACAGTTCACACAATCCTGGTACCTGGTGCAAAAGTCTATCTAGCACATTTTGGGACGGTAAAGGACAGGATTTTTCAGTCCCTTCCCCATTTTTTTTCCATTTCCAGTAGAAGAAAACTTCTCGAAATTATTCAAAGAAAATAAGGAAAATAAAACACCAAGGGTTCTAAATCTTTAAAATGTTTATAAATGGTTAGCACCAAGTTAAACACCGGCAACATCCAATGATACCAGTCTTACCGATACAACTGCTTATTTCAATTTAATGTCAAAGTCCAAGTTAGCTTATGACTTGAGACAGATTATGGTCATACAGGTGCACAAAATTTTATGTAACTAAGATTAAATGTGTGCATGTTTGTTCTGCTACACCTTACTTCAAATCAAGAGGTTTTGTACCATACTTTTGTAGGATTCTTTATAAAGTTTATTGTTATGAATATGATGTTGGAACATGATTTTGCTACCAATTTACAGTTTCATAAATTCCTAAACTGGTTATTTGACCGATGATTGTTTCCCAATTTTGAAAGTTTCTTGTCGCGAATTTTCCAATTTTAGAAAGGGTCTTTTTCCCCAAATAGCCAGAAAAAGGCCTGTTACCACAATTGGGAGTATATGGAATGAAGCTCATTACCAGCTAAAAAATTAAAATCCGGTTCACCTTAAATTAAATATTTGTATTTCTCTTTACAGGTAAAATCAGGTAGCAAGATGGCAGATCGATCTCCTAATCCTAAAAAGGTTTGCTTCTAATGTTTGCTATTCAATTATGGATTTATTTTCATTTGGATATCACATCTTGAAATAAAATAAAGATTTTATTTAGATTTTTACAACTTAAAAAAAAATGTCAGAATGATTTGAATTCATATTTAAAAGGTGCATTATATTCTACTATTTTTCAAACATGACCTTAAACTTAATAATAATATTATAATAATGGTATTTTTAGCTCGACTATTCGAAGAATATGTCGAGCTATTGTACTCACTTGGGCGTCGGCGTCCCGCTTTGGTTAAAGTTTACGTGCAACCTACCTTTATCTTAAAAACTACTATAGCTACAGCTTTTAAACTTGGCACACTTGTTCATCATCATGTCCCGAGTGTGTTTGCCAAGAACCATAACTCTAACTTTCATTTTGTTCAAATTATAGCCCTTTTTTGACTTAAAATTTCAGGTTAAAGTTTGCGTGCAAGCTACTGTACAAACTCATAACTTCAATACTACCTATACTACAGCTTTAAAACTTGGCACACTTGTTCATCATCATGTCCCGTGTGTGTATGCCAAGAACCATAACTCTAACTTTCATTTTGATCAAATTATGGCCCTTTTTCGACTTAGAATTTCAGGTTAATTTGCGTGCAAGCTACTGTACAGACTCATGACTTCAATACTACTTATACTACAGCTTTGAAACATTCAACACTTGTTAATCATCATATCCCAAGTGTGTATGCCAAGAACCATAACTCTAACTTTCATTTTTATCAAATTATGCCCCTTTTTCGACTTAGAATTTCAGGTTAAAGTTTGCGTGCAAGCTACTGTACAAACCCATAACTTCCATACTACTCATACTACAGCTTTGAAACTTTCAACACTTCTTCATCATCATAATTCAAGTTTGTCTGCCAAGAACCATACCTCTAATTTTCATTTTGTACAAATTATGGCCCTTTTTCGACTTAGAATTTCAGGTTAAAGTTTGCGTGCAAGCTAGTTACTTTCATACTTCTTTTACTATAGCTTTGAAACTTAAGACACTTGTTTACCATCATGACCGTGACTATTTATGCCAAGATCCATAACTCTTTCTTTCATGATAATCAAATTATGACCCTTTTTCGACTTAGAATTTCAGGTAAAAGTTTGCGTGCAAGCTACTGTACAAACCCATAACTTCCATACTACTTATACTACAGCTTTGAAACTTTCAACACTTGTTCATCATCATAATTCAAGTTTGTATGCCAAGAACCATAACTCTAATTTCCATTTTGTTTAAATTATGGCCCTTTTTTGACTTAGAATTTCAGGTTAAAGTTTGCGTGCAAGGTAGTTACTTAAATACTTCTTGTACTATAGCTTAGAAACTTAACACACTTGTTTACCATCATGACCCTGACTATGTATGCCAAGAACCATAACTCTTTCTTTATTTTTTTTTATCAAATTAAGGCCTTTTTTCGACTTAGAATTTCAGGTTAAAGTTTGCGTGCAAGATAGTTACTTTCATACTTCTCGTACTATAGCTTTGAAACTTAAGACACTTGTTTACCATCATGACCCTGACTATGTATGCCAAGAACCATAACTCTTTCTTTCATTTTTAATCAAATTATGCCCCTTTTTTGACTTAGAATTTCAGGTTAAAGTTTGCGTGCAAGCTAGTTACTTTCATACTTCTTGTACTATAGCTTTGAAACTTATCCATCATCATGACCCTGACTATGTATGCCAAGAACCATAACTCTTTGATTTTTTTCAAATTACTGCCCTTTTTAGACTTAAAAATTAAGGTTTAAAACTTTGTATACCTTTATTTTATCTTACATCAGGTTTATTTTCAAAGGCCCATAACTCATCCTTGCTTTTTTATATTTGATTTTTGCCCTTTTCACTTGAAATTAGAATTAAGACTTATAAATAATTGTTAATGGTTCAATGTTAGTGTTTTTCATATGTAATGCTATAGAAAATGTTTAAAACAGATGTACTTAACATACTTTGGTTGAAAGTGTTGAGTAATTGTGGGGTGGGTGGGGGCATAGACTATACTATACCATACCATACCATATCATACTATACTATTACTATATTATTACTATACTATACTCTACTATTACTATACTATTACTATACTTTTACTATACTTTTACTATACTATTACTATACTGTACTATTACTATACTATTACTATACTTTTACTATACTATATGATACTATACTATTACTATACTATACTATACTATACTATTACTATACTATTCAGGGGTTTTTTTTTGCTATATAACTGTAGCCGTTTAACGGCGCCTTCCCCACCCGAAAATAAATTCCCCTCGAGGTAAAAATTTCCCCTCGAACTGAAAAATTCCCCTCTGTATGAATAAAATCACATAATCTGGCTTGTTTGCCTTTAAAAACCCGCATTTTCGTTCAAATCGTCGGTGTTTACAACATGAATGATCCACTTCCGTAAGTGTAAAAACCAGGTCCCGGTATAAAATCTGCCGTTAATTGACTCTTACCCAGTTGTGACTTGTTATCTTTCGAAGAAGGGACATGCACAGTGAAAGAGTCTATGCAGTCAGTAGAATATCCGGCCGTTTTCTGAATCGTATTTAACGTTAGTTTCTCACTCGATCTGGTTAAAAAATGTGTTTGTTTTTTACTGATATATAATATTTATGACTGAATAACGATGTCATTATCAATGTTTTGATAGTTTGAACATAGGAAGTAACTGCTGGCCAGCCGTGCCTGGATAATTCCGAACATGAAACTATTGTGTAATCGGTTTTCGCGATGTTGCATAAATGCTGATGCTACGTGAAAAGGTTGATATTATTGACTTACTAATCCATGTTTGGTAATTATGTTTGTTATGACATATTTTTAGAGTGTCAGTGGAATGTATGGTCAAACTAGAGGGTGCTGACAAGCCAGTTAGTGTTAACAAATCAGTTTTGACACTTATATTAATGAGGATAATCAGCATCTGACTGTCTATAGGAAATGCTAGTACCTCGAGTTATTCCAGCTAGGACTGGTTGATATGTTAAGGAATTAAGGGCCAGGAAGAAGGCTCTCTGAATTGTTTCAACCTTCTGTTTATGACTCTTGAATGTTGATTCAAGTGTTTATTATGAATATATTAACATGTTTTTTATATGAGGATTTTCCCCAAATTGTGATTTTCGCGCGCTATTTTTCCCCTTCTGAAAGGCCAGGCCTTTTCCCCAAAACCAAAAACAAACCCCTGCTATTACTATACTATACTATACAGGGTTTTTTTTAAGGAAGAGGGGAAGACAATGGACGCTGGTCAAAAGGGGAAAAATGCGTGAAAAATACAAATTTGGGGAAATTTTAGTTTATTATACACTCTTTCTTGTATTAGCTACAGTGAATGTTTATACTCAAGTTTATGCTTCTGTCTTTCTTTTTTTTTACTTTAGCTTTCATTACCAAGCTGTCTATTTAGCATCCAGATGCATGTATCTTTGTTATCTGTTTTTAAACAGTACAAGAATAAGTTAAACTTGTTCACTTTCGGAGCCTGCTTAAAATGTATCCATTTATTGTCTACTTTGAATCAAAATCATTTCGGATGCAATATTTCCAGAAATCTTTTGTTTCGGCCAGTACTTGGGTAGTTATTGATAATTTCCAACTTAATTGTTGAATTCCCCAAGAAAATTAAATATTGCTGCTCAAAAGGAGGGTTCAAGCAATCTCCCCCACCCCCCTGATACGCACATGCTACTACAGAATGCGACGAACGATGATAAATGATCATAAAATTACACGGTACTTTGATTTTTAAATGTCGTGATAATTAATTTTTATTGTAGTTGTGGGTCACATCGTAAATTTGGACTTCAATAAATACTCTGGAAGATACGGGATATAAAATTCTTGGGATAAAAATAATTGCCCAGCACAGTTTTGAATGTGTGTTTCACCTGACGGTTCGTATTTTTGTGACAGAACATGGCGCCGTATTCTGTTATTCGTATTTTGCATTTTTCGTCGTTCGTTTTACCTGACAGTGCAAACAAGCCGCATCCATCTAGCAATTTACTTAGTTAATCTTCAATTAATTGCCAATTATCAAAACAACAGATTCTTTCTTTTGCCCAGTGTCAGAATACATTCCTCGGCAATAATTAGACCGGCGCGTGCATGCATTTAATCGACTTGTTGGTATTTTTAAAGTGGACGGAGCTTATTGTTTTAGCAAAACATGATTTACTATCTAATCGTAAACGGTGTGACATGAAATTTTATAGGCGGGGTTTAAATTTACTACGACTGTCTACGTTGATGGTTGTGATTTTCTTTTTCGGAAGTCCGCGGGACGTATGTTATCGAGAAATTCGGCGGACGAGTTGTATTTTAGCTGTAATTTACCGTGGTACGCTCGCTATCGGTACTCAACTGTTGTAAAATTCACTTAAAACTGGCAGGCAGAATTCCCAACACGACGATAATCCAGTACCAGTAATGTTAAAGTTGACGACCAGGATACAGTGTCTGTGACGTAGCGAATCTAAATTTTGTAACATTCCACAACTAATACTAGGTTGCCTACGTACCTAATTTCTAACAAATATTCGTGAAAATTTTGCAGATTTTAGATGAAATAGATTAAACATAACTATAAATAAAGCTTCTGCTTACGTTTTGCTAAAAAAAAATTATCACTTTACAAGGGGGAAAGTGATTTTGGTTGGGGAAAAAATTTATGTTGGGGAATTTTTTCCCGGGGGAAGACGCCGACTATCGGCGTCAGTTTGTTAAGGAAAAAAAACCCTGCTATACTACTACTATACTATTACTATACTATTACAACACCAGCAACACCAACACCAACAACATCAACACCACCACCAACAACCAACACCACCACCACCAGCAACAACACTACCACCACCACCAACAACACCAACAATGACAACACCAGCAACCAGCATACCATACTGTACTACACCACGCCACACCACTATAGGTGGGCAAAGATAGTGGGTTGATGGGTGTGGGATCAGGGGTTTATGGGCTGTGTGTAAAACCTAAAAAATCTACAAGAATAAATTAAGTGTAAATTATTTATTTCCTAACTTGGATTCTTTTGTTCATGTGTGTTTGTTGGAGGCGTCATAAACTTCTGAATCACTCCCCAGTTTAAATGAAGCCCAGTTACAATGTGCTTAATAATTCTGACTTTTCGAATAGTCGAGCTTGCAGTCGTTTCCGACTGGCTCTTGTTAGACTTGAAGTAAGCTTGTTATGGGAAGAATTTTATTTTAGAAGGAAGTAATCACTGTCTTCCAAAATTTTCAATTAAAGCACAAGTTTCATTTATTAGAGGTTATATTTGAGTAAAACAATTCCTACCTACCTGCCCAAACCAAAAATTTTGGGTTGGCAGCTCAGGGCTTTTTCATCAAGTCTCATGGGGCCGATAATGGGCCCCATTCCCAATGCCAAATAGGGACCATTTTTCCCAATTTCAAAAAAAAATCCCAATTTCAAGAAAAAAAATCCCATTTCAACAGAAATAACTCTGTTGTCTATAAAATAGAATTAAAATAGAGAATCCATATAATTAAGGGACTTTTTAAATTACATAATTAGATTTTTTACTTTTGATCAGAGATCTGTGAAACCTAGATTCGTTGAATTAATGTATGCAACCTGTGTACAACCAGTGTATACCGTGTAAAAAATTCCCAATTTGAGCAGGGGCCTTTGTATGCATGTATATTTTTATGGAGGTACATTTTGCTACTGTAATTGACAGGTCCACAGTGATATGGAGGATCTTGAAGGACTGACCAAATCTGAGCTTATAGCCAGGTATTCTGTTTTATTTGTTACCTTACATCATAAACTGTTGTAGTCAATGTTTGTACTTTATTGCCAAATGTTGTCATTATATCCCCAATGAGATCTGATTTCATATACTTCCTTTGCAAAAAGTTTAAGAGATCTATCTATCTTTAACCCTTAACTAAATTGGTACACTTTTTATCGCATGTTTATGTTAATATCAGCGGCACATTTGTGCCATCTGATCATGATCAGAAATAACCTAATTACTCTAAAATCAAACAGTGTAGATCCCTATCATACGGCATGGATGTGCTTAGTTTGATCTGAATCTACACTGTTCATCTATTTGATAAAAGTTGTATCTAAGGTGTAAACAATTGAACACCACACACATCCTTATTTAACAGACTTAACAGGGCAGTTGCAGTTAAATGTTGTTGTTTCTTTTTATAATAAACAAATATAAAAATTGCAACACACAAAGTTTTCACTTTGTTATTAGTTTATTAGCTCGACTATTCGAAGAATATGTCGAGCTATTGTACTCACTTGGGCGTCGGCGTCGCCGTCGGCGTCCCGCTTTGGTTAAAGTTTGTGTGCAACCTACTGATATCTTAAAAACTACTATAGCTACAGCTTTAAAACTTGGCACACTTGTTCATCATCATGTCCCGTGTATGTATGCCAAGAACCATAACTCTAACTTTCATTTTGATCAAATTATGGCCCTTTTTCGACTTAGAATTTCAGGTTAAAGTTTGCGTGCAAGCTAGTTACTTTCATACTTCTTGTACTATAGCTTTGAAACTTGTTCACTATCATGACCCTGACTATGTATGCCAAGAACCATAACTCTTTCTTTGATTTATATCAAATTATTGCCCTTGTAAGACTAAGAAATTAAGGTTAAAGTTTGCGTGCAAGGTGGTGAAACCTCATATCTTTCATTCTATTAAAACGACAACTTTAAAACTTTGTATACCTTTATTTTATCATACATCAGGTTGATTTTCAAAGGCCCATAACTCATCCTTGCTTTTTTTATTTAATTTTTGCCCTTTTTCGCTTAGAAATTAGAATTAAGACTTAGAAATTATGGTTAAAGTTTCAATGTTAGTGTTTTTCATAGGTAATGCTATAGAAAAGGTTTAAAACAGATGTACTTAACATACTTTGGTTGAAAGTGTTGAGTGGTTATACTATACCATACCATACCATACCATACCATACCATACCATACCATACCATACCATACCATACCACACCACACCACACCACACCACACCACACCACACCACACCACACCACCACCCACCCCACACCCACCCACCACCACCCACCAGCACCACCACCACCCACCCCACCCACCCACCCACCACCACCCCACACCCACCCCACACCTACCCACCCCACACCCCCCACCACCACCTTCCACCACCACCACCCACCCCACACCCACCAACCCCACACCCACCACCCCCCACCACCACCCACCCACCACACCACACCACAACCCACCACCCACCCACACCCACCCACCACCCCCACACCCACCCACCGCCCCCCCCCCATCCACCCACCCACCACCACCCAACACCCACCCCACACCCACCCACCCACCCCACCCCACACCCACCTTCCCACCACCACCCCCACCACTACCCACCACCCACCAACACCACCCACCACACCACACCACACTACCACCACCACCCACCACATACCACCAGCACCACCACCAACAATAACACCCAACAACACAACCAACAATAACACAAATAACAACAACTACACCACCAACAACACCGTCAACAACACCACCAACAACAACATCAACGCCAACAATAGCATCAACAACCACCACCAACAGCAACAACACTGACAACAACACAAACAACAACAACAACACAACCAACAAAAACCCTAATAACAACAACACCAACAACAACACCGTCAACAACACCACCAACAACAATACCGTACCTTACTATACTACACCACACTATAGGTGGGCAGGGGTGTATGGACTGGGTTGTGTAAACCCTCTAAAAAAACTACAATAATAAATTAAGTATAATTTATTGATTTCCTAACTCGGATTAAGAAACTTTTGTTCATGTGTGTGTGTTGGGTGTCATAAACTCCTGAATCACTCCCCAGTTTAAATGAAGCCCAGTTTTAAATGTGCTTAAATATGTCTGACTTAGAATAGTCGAGCGTGCTGTCGTTTCCGACTGGCTCTTGTTATCATTAGGTTAGATTATTATACCCCCACAAACGAAGTTTGAGGGGGTATATAGGAGTGAGCTTGTCGGTCGGTCGGTCTGTCGGTCGGTCGGATTCTTCGTTTCCAGATGATAACTCATGAAAGGCTTGACAGAATAAAATAATTTTTGGTACACAGGTATATCGTCATAAGATACAGGTCAAGTTCGATTTTGGGGCTGGTGGGATCAGTGTCAAGGTCACTGTTACTAAAAATAGAAAAATGGTTTCCGGATGATAACTCATGAAACACTTTACAGATTTAATCCTTGTTTGGTAAATAGATGTAACATCACAAGATACAGGTCAAGTTTGACTTTGGGGCTGGTGGGGTCAATGTCAAGGTCAGTATTACTAAAAATAGAAAAAGGGTTTCCAGATAATAACTCATGAAAAACTTCACAGATTAAATCCTTTTTTGGTACATATATGTAATATCAGAAGATACAGGTCAAGTTCGACTTTGGGGCCTGAGGGGTCAGTGTCAAGGTCACTGTAACTTAAAAAAGAAAAATTGTTTCTGGACTATAACTCATGAAATACTTCATAGATTTAATTATTTTTTGGGACACAGATGTAACATAACAAGATAAAGATTAGGTTTGACTTTGGGGCCTGTGGGTTCAAGGTCAAGGTCACTGTTATTTAAACTTCAAAACTTCGTTTCCACTCAGTAACTTTAGCTTGGAATGAAATTCTTAAATGAAATTTGGTGTATTGATGGTTTTTGTGAAGATGACTTTGGGGATTCAAGGCCTGTGGGGTCAAGGTCACTGTTACTAAAAATAGAAAATAAACTGTATGCTCAATAACTTTGGTTCAGAATGAGATATTGTGATGAAAATTGCTATAGGTTATAGACCACTAAATATTGGTGACCAGGCCTCTAAATGATTTTGTGCAGGGAATTTGCGGACCAGTAACAGGAAGTCAAGCCTGATTGGTAGAAAATGAAAATTAATATTTTAAAAAGAACATTATTTTGATAAAATATAATGATTTTGTAGTAATTTGAATACAAATAGTATGAAATTAATAATGAAAAAAAAGTGCAATTCAACTTTAAAATTAGCTATCATTTTTGACAGAATGTAAACAAAAATTCCGCAGAGACTGGGGTGATGCACTTCTGGCTAAAATGCCGAAAAAGTTTATTGGTCATGCTATGGTAGAATTGGTATTTGATGGTGTCTCTAGGTTGGTTCTCTTGAGAACTGTAAGATTTTAAGGGCTTGACCCAATAGTAAATTCAGAAATTGATGAAAAGTTATAATGGAAGTCTATGGAAAATGATTTGGTGGTATATAACCTAAATATGAAAATGAAAGTAAATAGACCATCTTCACAAGGCGCCATATTTAAAATAGAATTTTTATAAATTATATTTGCTGTCAGTCTGGGGACCAAAGTGGAGATTTTCTGCACAATCAGATAGGTAAACAACTGTAATAAGTCTTGATTGGATCATTTGATCTGACTGAATACTGAAATAGGTCCATTTTGCATATCTATAAAGTGAGAAGTGGGGGTGCAATACAGAGAGGGACTTCTTTTTTATTATTTTCTCATAATGAACCTGCATATGGCATATTTGTGTGAGAAAATATGTCGCGAATGAACATTTGTTCCTAATTTACGCGTAAAAGGGGAAAGTTTTGGCTCAAAGTTAGTTGTCGGCTTTATAGTAACAATTAGAAGTTAGTAAAAATGAAGGAAAATTTGGCCAATATGACCTTATAAGATGCAAATTTGTAAGTAGCTAATTTCACTTTAGCCATAATAGTAAGCTTTATTTGAAAAATATACCTTTAGTGTGTATAAAAATACATTTAAATCAGTGAATTGCTGTTTTTGAGTTAACTAAAGGGCCTTTTGGAACCCACAGTTCTGTTTCAGATTTATGAATGACACAAATGTTGAATTAAAATGTGAGTCTGTATGTCTAAAAGTGTCTAACCAAGTCTCATATTTGGTCATTGTTGTAATAAATCATCATTTAAACAAAACCTGATGTATAATTTATCAAAAAATTGTAAATATTACAGATAATATGTAAAATATAGCAATATTGGGTAAAGGAGTTATCTCCCTTTGATTGAGAATTGTGACTAATGGATATTCAGACAACTCCCAGAGGCCTGCTGACTAAAAAGCACCAGAGATTTAAGCATTTTTGTGGTATTTCTAGACATAATTGTCATTTAGAAAGGATTTAAAGCAGTAATGGATAGAGTTGAGGGGTTGGAGACCAGCACAACTTAAATAAAGCTCATTAATAAAGAATTTTCCATACTCAGATGTAAACATAGGCAAATGGATGTGTCTGCCATAGGAATGTTTGCATATTTTTTACTATTTGTACACATTCCATGCAAAATTATCAGCTTTTTTGTACTTTGGTGTCATAAGATGGTTAAATTATGGTTCTAAATTTGCCTGGTAGCTCCATTTTGGCCTCTATTTGGTTAAGTGTAGCCTCCTATTTAAGGCATGGCTGTTAGTCACTGTTGCAGAAGCACACATTTATAGCTTTTAATCATATATAAATTTGATTTATTGAGGTTTTAAAGTTATATTCAGTTTCATATTCATAAAGGCAGTCTTACAATAGCTCAAAAATGGTGATAAATGTTAAAATTTTCAATTTTTTGTAGGGGGTGGGGTAAAACAAATTGCTGTTTAAAAAAGAAAAATAAGGCCAAGCCAAAAAATATTAGTGCAACTTGTGATACACATGTTAAGATCTTATGTGTGCAAGTTTTAAGACATCTGTGGGAAAACTAAAATTTTTGTGAATTTTTAGGTACCATTTTTCACTATTAAAATCTGTAGTACTTTCATTGCATGCAAATGGGCAGTGGGTGCTTGTATAAGAATAAAGCCTTTGGGCTGAGTTGGGGAGAATGACAGACAAAAAAAGGTATTTTTATGTTCAGAATAATTTGTTTATTTGGATAAAATAGAAAATAGTCAAAACATAAAATTCAAACATGCATGTTTAGGTTATAGACCACTAAATATTGGTGACCAGGCCTCTAAATGATTTTGTGCAGGGAATTTGCGGACCAGTAACAGGAAGTCAAGCCTGATTGGTAGAAAATGAAAATTAATATTTTAAAAAGAACATTATTTTGATAAAATATAATGATTTTGTAGTAATTTGAATACAAATAGTATGAAATTAATAATGAAAAAAAAAGTGCAATTCAACTTTAAAATTAGCTATCATTTTTGACAGAATGTAAACAAAAATTCCGCAGAGACTGGGGTGATGCACTTCTGGCTAAAATGCCGAAAAAGTTTATTGGTCATGCTATGGTAGAATTGGTATTTGATGGTGTCTCTAGGTTGGTTCTCTTGAGAACTGTAAGATTTTAAGGGCTTGACCCAATAGTAAATTCAGAAATTGATGAAAAGTTATAATGGAAGTATATGGAAAATGATTTGGTGGTATATAACCTATATAGGTAGTGTCTGTGAAGACGAAACTTGGTATTGAAATTGGGCCTGATGGGGTCAAGGTCACTGTTACTAAAAATAGAAAAAATGGTTTCTGGATGATTTCTCATAAACAATGTTTGGCACACAGTTCTTAGATAAAAGTTAGATAAAGGCCACTGTTACTAACATATTTAAACCATTTCTGCTCAATAAATTTAGAAGGAATGAGATATTGTGATGAAACTTGCTGAATATGTGGCTACTGTGAAGACGACACTTTGGATTGAAAGTGGGGCACATTACGCCATTGATTCGAAGCATTCCCAGTTCAATTATCAAGCATACATGTGGGGGTATTTAATCACTTTCAGTGATAATTCTAGTTGAAAAATGTTTCATATGCATTTTGGCATCTCAAATATTTGTTTAACAAATTTTTTCCAGTCAGAATTGATAAAATCTTAAAAATTTTGAAAACCTAATTGAATAACATGTTACCTAGTAAAAAGATATTGGAGTTTAAGAATGTATGTTTTGGTTTCAGGCTTAAAGAACAAGAACAGTGCATAAAACAGCTTGAAAGTAAAAGAATGAAGTTTGAGAAAGGTTGGTTGCTATTTTATAATCATATAAATGTGTATGAATGTACATGTAAACAGGAAATTCCAGACTTCTTGGTGTACATGTTTTTGAGATTGAAATCAAAATCAGTTAATCATAGCACTTAATTTAATATTTCGCCTTCATTTTTGTCAATCTCACTTGGCAGATCTAACAAAACTCTTTTTACTGAATGCAGTGGGATAATTTACAGATTCAGATTTCTTATGAATTTACTCATAAGCAATAACAATACAGCCAGTAATTTGAAACAAAGTATTTTTATATAAAGTACAGGTCAGCATTTCACAATGCATACCATGAATGGCTTGTATGTTATCTCAATATTTGTCATATTGCAGACTGCCTTGAGAATGAGATATACATCCCTACATATTAGTAACAGATATATTCAAATCATAAGATGTTTTGTTTACACCCTTTCCTTGATATATATGCATTTTTATGCATGTGCGACCAGTGTAGATCCAGATCAGCCGGCACATCCGTGCTGTCTGATCAGTATCTGCACTGGTCGCATTTTGGTCAGAAATAACCTAATGAATCAATATGCGAACAGTTTAGATCCTGATCAGACCGCACAGATGTGCTGGCTGATCTGGACCTAAACTGTTCGCTCTAGCAATAAAGGTGTATCTATAGAGGAAAGGGTAAAAAAAACAACTAAAATGCTTAAAGCTGGACAAATCTGTTAATAACCATTTGCTTAACGCTTTTCGGCATAATGCCATTAAAATTTCTGGATTATGTTTCTGTTATTGAACATCCATGCAGCCTGATCAGGTTCTACACTGTTCACTTCATTGTCAGTAATAACCTAATAAATTTAAAAACGAGCAGTGTAGATCCTGACATGTGCAGGCTGATTTACACTGGTTGCACATGGGGATATAAGTTGTTTTCAAGTATATATGCTGTTTCCTTAGAGTTTAGTGTGGATCAGGAACATCTGGCTTATCTTCCGTAGACATTTTGTTTAACACTTTGGGTTACATTGCCAGGTGAAGATGATGTGGATTTGGCAGAACGGCTGAAGCAGCAACAGAAAGACGCTGCTCGCAGGGAAAATACGCTGGTACACAGGCTCACTACTAAAGAGCAAGAACTACAGGACTACGCTGTAAGAACTTATATCTCCAGATCATTAGAATACCAAGCTCTACAACTCTGTTGAATGTTGCATTATTTTCATCTGTTTAATATCTGGAAACCTTTCATTTGTTTGCTTTTAAGTTCAGCTTGCTGACCTCGCTTGCTATTGTTTTTTGAAGTTGCTCTTATACTATTAGTGTATTTTACACTTTAAGGAAAATCTATGTGTATAGTCTGTCACTTTGACTTAAAGCAAAATTATGTTTTGCTTTGTTCCACATCACCTGCAAAGTTGTACACATGTGTGATGCTTTGTTCTCACTGTGACATTTGGCAAATTTCACTGCTATATTATGGTCCCTCCGACTCTATTTTACTGTAAAATGCAGCCAAGTTGCATCATATGTTCTACGAGTTAATTTAACATTCATTAAAATGTACCTCTGTATTTTGCACATTCCTTTGTTGTGACATGTAGCATTACACCAATATAAACTATCATTCAGCTTGTGATACATGTATTCTCTAAAATTACACAGCTAGTTTATAGTCTGCTTTAATTGACGTGCAGCAAAGTTTTGCCCCTTGAGTCTGACTGGAAGATTACACAACTTTCTATTCCTTTGCATTTGCTGTTGCTGTGACAGTCAGAGCAAAACTGCACCACCATATAATGCGCCAGAAAGACTATACTAAAGCAAATTAAGTTCCACATAAAGATTTTTTCTATGCTTTCTTAAAAAAGTGTTTAATTTTTCTCTGAAATTTAATTAACTGATCAAACCAGTTGAAACAGGTTTGATGATACCCATCAATTTAGATGGCTTGTGCTTCACTTGATTGGAAGATGGTTTGACCAATTTTTAAAAATGGATTTATATGATCCTTGAGCAGAAAAAATTAAAAAGCTATATCTATGTATATATTTATAACACAAATAATTTGTACGATATTATAACCATTAGATTGTTACTTGCTCAGATAGTTAACATGTCTAGAAAAGAGCTTTTAACCCTTTCCTCCATATATACGAATTTTTACGCATGTGTGAACAGTGTAGATCCAGATCAGCTGGCACATCAATGCCGTCTGATCTTGCTCTACACTGATCGCATATTGGACAGAAATTACCTAACAAATAAAAAATCAAACAGTTTTGATCCTAATCAGACAGCACATAGTTGAAATTTGCCTCTTTTTGCTAAAAGTTTTATTTTCACATGCTATGAAATTCCTTCCAGATTTCTCCTTTTTATAAAGTTAAAGTAAAATTATTAAAATGGCATGGTTTTAACTGCTTGTGGAAATCCTAGCCTGGAATGTGCAAAACCTACACCACCTCATAAAATTGTTAAATATTTCACTTAACTAGTCTTACTATTGATAATATACCAAAGTGTTTACACTTTACAGAGTCAGATCGCAGAACTGAAGCAGGCACAGACACAGGGAACCACACAACTAAAATCAATGCTGCTGGATCCCGCTGTCAATATTGTATTCCAGAGAATGGCTAAAGAAATGGAAGAATCACAAGAAAAACTGAAACAAACGCAAAACGAACTAAGTGCTTGGAAGTTCACTCCTGACAGGTGTGCATCTTTCGATATGGTAACTTTTGTAACTTAGCACCCACTACGGCGGGAACCAATACTACAGCTTGTTTGCACTTGACGGGGAATGGATGAAAGCGCCAGCCAGACATTGAACACTAGATGGCGTAATCGCGAGCTGACTCTCCCGAGTGGCTGGCAAACGTCATGGTATTCAAGGCAGGCCTATCACCCTATATTGTTTACACAAGTCAGCAAGATAACGCGAGATTTCTGTAACCTTTATATAGCCGGGGAAAGAAACGGTGGTAACTCATTGTTGTGATGCTCATTGAAACAGTTTTCATATTTTCTTGTGAATTAAGTTGAAAACTGTCAAATGGTAAGATTATAAATAGACCATTCTTCAATAGCCATATTAACTTTTTCAGACTTTATGAGAAAAGTAACTTTTTCAGACACTATGAGACTATAAAGACACAATATGTGTGTATACTCCCCAAATGACATGAATGCCTTGCCTGAATTAAGACTTTTAATGCCTGATAACTCTTTATTTAAATAATATGACTCTAAAAGCACAATAAGAAACTGTATATGGCAGACAAACATTTATATGGTATGCAGAAAATCACTTTGACACTTCTAAGTGCTGATATTTGTCCCGAGGACTGTACCCAGATACAAGAAACAATGGTAATCACTTATCTTCTTTGAACATTTTTTTGCATGTTACTTTTCTCCATGGGTGAAAGAAGTTAATTAATTTCATAATAATTGTCAAAGTTTTTTAATCGATTACATTGTGTGTCTAAAGATTTTTGAGTAGCTTTCACCCATGTTGATGCAATATGAACAGTGTACTTGTTTCATATTGGCTATTTGTGTATTTGAAGTACACAAATATTTATTTATTTAAAATCTGTGACACTTCAGGGGAAATCACTAGAACGTAATCAACAGCATTTATGAATATATACACAAGGAATAAAGAAAAGCAGGTGTAACATTATTTGCATTATCTTGTGAACATGTTGATCAAACAAAATCAAAATCTGCCAAGGAACTCTGTAGATTACAGTGTACATGGCACTGTAGTGAATGATGCATTATTGTTTTGAGTAATGATGTCTTCTGGGGGAAGTGTGAAACAGGAAAATCAAGAATCATCTTCCAAGTTTACCATGTGTTTCTTTATTTCTTGAATATATATGCAATATTTTTTTTAAGTAATAAAACAAAATGATTACTGTTCAAATTCCCAAATATTGGTTATTACAGTGTCACCAGCCCTGAATAATTACATTAGTTTTAATGCACTTGCTAAGTTGTAAAATTCTTTTTGTATTTTCCAAACATGTGCAAGTCATGTCGAGGTCAGATGAACATTTTTTATTAACCCTTTCCTCTGTTGGATCCCTTATATCCCATGTGCAACAAGTGCTTTCCCAGATCAGCCTGCAAATCTGTGGTTGCATGAGGGATATAAGTCATGTCCACGCAGTGAAGGGTTAATCAGATGTTCACTGTCATCGAATGCATTAGAATTTCATTCCGGACTGATTGACAGATTACACCTAATATGTCAAGTCCTTTCCCAACTTGTTGGAACAGCTGCTAGTTATGCAACGACGGCAATTTTACAGCAAACCATAGACAATCATGAAACAGAACTTACTGTAAATTCCTTTACCTTATTCTGTTTACAACTTGTACAGGAGAGACTGTACAATAGACTGTCAGATCATGATTGTTCAGTGTAAACAGTAGTAAATGTTTAGTATAGGTGGTTTGCAGACATCCCCACCTGGAATGAATGAAACAACTTACTTTCAGTATTGTGGGATGCTATTTACCTCCCAGCCATCAGGCTAGGTTAATAATGCTAGCAACAGTACCTATTTAGTATCACAAAGCAAATGCTACCAGTTGGGAAAAGCTGCAGCCAGGATTAAAATAATGGTCTAAACTGGGGAATCGAACCCTTAAACTTGGATGCTGATTCATTGGTGGTGACAAAAAGGTTTGATTTTGAGGTCAGAAGATCAAGGTCATGGTAACTTCAAATTTGGTAGATTGGTTGCTCATGACAAGTAGATTAATGACCTTGAATTTGAGGTCAACAGAACACTAGTTAAGGTCACAGTGACTCTTAATGACAAGAAACCTGTTTGATCTATAACTAGAGAATGCTGGGGCCTATTGGTCTTCAAATTTGATTGATTATGATAAGTAGATGAACACTATTTTGATTTTCTTGTTCCAGATATTCAAATTAATTTTTTGTTGCCATCCATATTTTTCAGATCCAAGTAGATGAACACTATTTTAATTTTCTTGTGCCAAATATTCAAATTTTTTTTGTTGCCATCCATATTTTTCCGATCCACTGCCAATGTACAAGTGTTGTCCAAAAAATTGTATACAATTTGAATATAAAGAAAGCTATTGAACACATGTTTATGCAATTGTCATCATTTTGTAACATGTAATTATAGATACAAATAAAAGTATTTTAAAATTAGGAAATTACATTTTTTAAACCGTGATAGTGATCTGTGCCACACATTAAAAATGATATGTTTTGAAATTAAACCATTCCTTTAAACGATAAGTACATAACACAATTTCATTCTTGATGCCGGAATATGATAATGTTGTGTTAAAGGCTGATCTTTTTGACATCAGTCACCAAGGTTTTAAAAGGTGGCTTTACATGTATAAAAGTAGAGCTTACATATATTTCATTATAATGAGTAAACGTAAACTTCTTAAGAAAATGGCGATGTTTGAAGAAGTAGTTGCACACATTTCAGTGACTAGATATTGTGCTGAAAGTGAAATGACATGAATTGACAAACTTAAGATATTTAAAACAAGTATTTAGGCATGCTCATACCTAGAGCTTCTGTATGCAACTAGAATAGATAGTATTTTCAAGGAGATACGGAAATGCTACTTGGAATAAATCATCCGAAGTACTCGACGGACCTCCCTTTGCTAGACTGCTTATTCTCTGGCTAAAGGGTCTTAAATTAAGAACTGCGAGGAGATCAAGAATGCCTGGCCTTCGCCAAGAGTCTTACAACAGAGTGGAACATTTACATATTTAATAGTTGGTGGACAGACATCATGTGTGTATTGAACATGCTGAAGAATACTTCTGGAAGAAGTAAATGTTTGTTGAGTGAGCATTGTAAGGATATTGCGACGTGGGTCTGCTCGATAAGTCGCCTTGTTAAATGGTTTGTAAATTCTTTATGATCAATAGTTTTTCTTTGTAACTTCTCATACAAGTCAGGGGTTTTTCTGCCTATTTTGGGAAAAGGAGTATGGACATTTTGGGAATTTATTACCGACAAAAATGCCCGTTTTGGGAATTTTCACATCGATAAAATAGTCCATTTTGGGAAATTTCAATATGCATTTATTTATCTTAAATCAGTCAATTTTTACATTACCAATATACTTTTACCAGCTTTTTGGTCTTTATTCAAACAAACATTGCAGAACTGATAACTTGTTAGCCAACTGTTATCAGAAATAATTTTCTCATTTAAATTATTCATTATATGATATTAAAAATTCTTTATAAAATAGTGAAACTGTGGCAAATTTAATGGTTAGTTTAGAGTATTAACTAAAAAGACCAGATAAATGTAAGTTTTTATTGTAGAACTTATTGTTGTGCAAAGCCATCATAGTCGCGAAAATACATTAGAAAAAGAATTAAGTGTCTAACGAGTCATATTATGAAAGTTTTGATCTAAATTTATTGATATATACAATAGCTATAATGTTGAAAGAAGTTCCAGGAAATATTCATGCTTACAGTTAAAACAGGGTCTCTGAACGCTTGCAATTTCTTGATAAAGGGAAGTCACTCTTCTATTACCTGTGTACGTGTAAAATAGTAAAATAATTATTATTTACCGAACGCAAACATATTCCATCATTTAAAATATATTCTAATCTTAAATTTATCGCTTTTATCAGATATCAGTAATTATTGCATCAGACAAGCTAAAAATGACACGCGCACACTACCAGGTAGATCAAACGTTTTTTATAGTAAACCCGAAATAAACACGGATGGTTATTTCGAGCCGACGTCGTCTTTTGAAGTCAAACGTTTGAGATCAAACGTTTTTATAGCAAAGCCGAAATAAACACGGATGTCTGTTTCGAGTCGACGACGTCTTTTGAAGTCGCGTTTGATGTTCGGCGGTATCGAGTTTTTGCCTCCATACCAAAATACACAGCATGGTCATGTTTTTTGTAAGGGATACATGCGGTTTGTAAGTTAACAGATGTTTTTCAAATTATGCGGTTTAGAAATGTAATAATTAAAGATAAATGGAATAAAATGCGGATTTCGTCAAAACTGACATCACCATCAACGTAATTATTTTAACTCTTTTAAATCATGCGAACTGGCTTTTACCAGTGTTTAACATTTAAAGGAAAAATTGGGGTCCACAAGTCGATTGCGTTTTATTTAATTACACGTTATATCAGATTGAGTACTTCAAGAAAACCGTGTATCGGTATAATCACAGCGACCGTAATGTGTGAAAAACTCTGAAAGCCAGGTGACATGTTTAAGATTCCCTTGGTAAAATCAGTTTCACCCTTAATTGGCAGCTTGATATCACCTGCCAAAGAGGGTATGTCACTTGACTAAGGTTTGAAAACTGAAAGCATGATGCCATGTTTGAGATTCTTATGGAATGTTTGACAAGATATTGAGATGACACGGTCGACTCAAATTTTATTTAAAGCTCGCACATTTTGGTCTGAAGTCATTTCCACGTAATTTCATGTAAATAAATCGGTGCATGAATGTGCGTCCGTGTTGATTCGTGGAACGTCACCGGTAATCCCCCGCGATGTCGCGCTGATAAATTTTTACTACCCCTGCAAAGCTGTGTTCGCGCCGATGCGTGGACAAAATTATAATTCTGGTGGAATCGCGATGGCCTCCAAGAGCTCGGCCGCGGTGATTTTCTCCCCAAAGGATATACCGTCCGTGGTGGTAGCTCGGGATCTGTTGAATCCGCACTGCGTGTACTGTATTTTGATATATTTTATTCGATTTTTGCCGAAATTTCTTAAATAAAATATTATTTCAATTGGGAAAAATGACAACTGGATAATATGTTTGGGAACAGGGCCGTTTGCTTTGGGAACACCTCCGTTTTCCGGAGGCGCAGACAGTGCTGAAAAACCCCTGCAAGTTACGAAATGATGGGAAATTTGCATAAATGTGTGTTCACTAGTTTTCTTTCCTTTTTATTTAAATTGTCTATGATTTATTAGAACAACCCTCGTTTATAGATCAAGTTTTTAAAGTCTCATCTCTACATAGTGTATATACATAAACTGGCAAGTTAATCGGAGATCTTGAAACTCGAGTGTTTGATTGTTTTGTTTTTTTCTGAGACTAGTCTCATTTTTAGGCAGTCTAAGGCTTGTGGTTTGAGTATGGTCTCGGTTAAATTGTCTTTGGTCCTGATCTTGACTAAATCAGTCTAGCCCTTTCCTCCATATATACACATTTTTACGCAATGTGAACAGTTAAGATGTAGATCAGCTGGCACATTGGTGCTGTCGGATCAGGAATTGCACTGGTTGCATTTGTCAGATACAACCTAACGAATAAAAAAGCAGACAGTGTAGATCCTGTTCAGATGGTAAAGATGTGCCCGCTGGTCTGGATCTACACTGTCTGGTGAGCGATTGGGCCATTTGGCCCTCTTGTTTATGTTTGCCAGTTTACCAATATACCATGGAAACCTCGATGCCAGTTTCAAGCACCAGGGAAACCTGGAGCATTTTCCCTATGCTCACGAGTGTTTAATTTTTGTAAAGCCAGTGTGGGGCATGCTCGACTTACTGGTTTCATTGGTTGTTTGTTGTTTGTAAATGTGTGAGTGCGTAATAGAATTTGTCTGGCCCATAACTTAAATATTGAGCAATCTTGGTGGGGTGGGGGGGTTTGGCATGAATGTAAACCTCAATGAGATGGAGTGTCATGAACAAACCCCAGGTTAAGGGGTCAAAGCTCATGTGAAAGCCTTTCCGGCGCATAACTTGAACATGCATTGAGCAATATTTGTAATAATTGGCTTGAATGTTAACCTCGGTGAGATGAATTTGTCGCACCTATACCATTTTTTCCATCGCAAAGATCAAGGTCATAGTAAGGTCATATATATTTTGTACATGCATTCAGCAACTTGTTTATAATTGGAATGAATGTTAACCTTAATGAGATGGAGCGACGTGCGCAAACCCCAGGCTTTCATCTCAAATGTCAAGGCCAGCTGGGGTCAAAGATTGCAAACAAACATCAAGTATAATAAAATTCGACTATTCCTCACAAAAGTTATTAAAGTAGGCCAGATTTCTATTTTGTCAGTATATAGTCCAGGAACATAGAAAATAGGGAATTTACACATATATTTTGTGAAAAAGGTATATTTTTGTTTGGGGAATGGGACCTTATTTTTGGTCCCAAATTGCCTTTAAAAAAACTGGTAGACACGGTGAGGGTAAAAGAAACTGTGCAAATGAAAGACAAAGATTTCAGTTTTCTCTATAATTGGATTTATTTGTTAAATTCTGGTGTTATTTCTGTGCTGGTTGCTGTAAAATTTGCTATCATGCATATTGGCAGTGCTGTTCCAACAGTAGAACGTAAAACTTGTTCACTTCTAGATAATGACAGGATTTAGATGGGAATATTGCAAATATCCATAATATGCCATTTCACGCATCATATTTTGGGGGGTTAAAAAACACAAATTATCATTTTTCATTAACTTAGAAAATTGTTATATTGATTTTTTTGTTTAGAATCTTTCCATTTATCCGATTTTGATGGCAGTTTTAAGTTTGTAACTGTAAACCAAAAGTTTTGATATTTTTAAGAAAATTTTTGTTGCTGATTTTTTACAGTTGTAAAATTTGAGGATTTTCAGTAGGCCTTAAATTAAAAGTACATTGTTTAGAGAGCTTAAAATCCTTGGGCAGGCACAAGTTTCTTTTTATCAATTTAGTTGGCAAGTACAGTGAAATACCATCTCCGATGTTTGCAAAAGTGATTTTTTGTGATCATTATTTTTACCTGTGCTGTCAGATAAGGATCTACACTCAACACTGGTTGCCTATTAAAAATAATCCAGTGAATCTAAACCAGTACAGTGTAGATCATGATCAGATTGCATGGATGTGCCAGATCTACACTATTTGCCTATTAAATAAATGCAGTATCTATGGAGAATAAAGGTCTTAGACCTAACTGCAGGGAACAGCTTGTATTCAATATTCCACCAGTGTAGATTAAGATAATCTTGTAAATTGTTGCAGTCTGATCTGTACTATTCTGTTTGCTTCTGTTTGATACAGAAATAAGCATCAGCGTCTAAAACATGTGGGATAAATCCTGTATTGTTTAAAATCACTCTAGAGGTGTGATAAAGCAAATGGTTTAAAATCACTCTAGAGGTGTGATGAAGCAAATGGTTTAAAATCACTCTAGAGGTGAAACCCCTCTATGAGACCATCTCTGGGACGGAACAAAAGCCGTTTTAATAATGGACTGGTCTTAATCATGAGATAGAAAATAGTTCTAAACTGTTATAAGGGACATGAAAGAACGGGATTAATGTTTGGGATTGTCTTTATGAGGGGCTTCACTGTTACTATGGTGTTTCACTGTACTGATCAAAACATAATACACAAACTATGTATTTATGTGCATGCTTTGGTGGCGTATATTTTCAGCCAAACTGGGAAACGTTTGATGGCTCGCTGTCAAATGTTGTTACAGGAGAACGAGGAGCTTGGTAAGACCATCGCTTCAGGTAAAACAGCAAAACTTGAGGGAGAAATTGCACTGCAGAAAACACTCGTTACTGAAATGAAAAACAACCAGTCAGGTATGCTTTTTTTCTTATTTTTTTTAAACATAATATGCATAAGACAAATTCTAAAATGTTTTTTGCCTGCCTCCTGTAAGTTTTTAAACAATGTTTATCACATTTCAAATTTAGCTGTCGCTTGAAACTTCAACTTTAACTACTTTATCTTTTGTGATACATTGGTTGCATTTAATAATTATTCAGATGTATCTCTAAAAAAACTTGATTGCAAGTATAAAGACATGAAAACATGATTTGTATAAAAAAAAATATTTTGAAAAATGTCATTGATGTTATAGGTCCGTTACAGAAGTCTTTTTGAACAAAAGGAATTTAAGTATCTTATGCTTGAGTTCCCCCTGTATCATTACTTTGTGTTTGCTTTTCATATTCATCAGTTGAGTTTTGAAAGGTGTACCGGTAACTGCATAGTTGTCATGGTAAGTCAAGTCATGTGTGATGCTTGGAATTGCTATGAAGGCATTGTGTTGACGTGTTTCAGAACTGGACGAGTTCCTGGGTGACCTGGAGGAGGATGTCGAGGGCATGCAGACCATGATTTATGTCCTGCAGCAACAACTACGTGAAGCCAAGGAACAAATTGCAGTGCTTGAGGAAGAAAACACCAGACTGCGCTCTGGAGACACCTCTAAACCAGTAACATCCTTACCGAAGAAAACTGAAAAGTTAGATAAGTCTGAAGAAAGACGAATAAAAGTCGAGAATACCAATCAAAATGCATACAGCAGCAGTAAAGCAGAGACAGAGTATGCTGCCATGGAAACAGGCGGATACTATCAAGAGAAGACGGACAGTGATCTCGAAGCTGAATATAATTATGAAGGTTTGTATGAAAATGACGATAAATATCAGGAAGAACTGGAACGGCAGAACTCTGCGGAAGCTGAGAATTATGGGTATGAGGAAAATGGTTATAAACACTATGACGAGGAATATGACTCGCAAGAATACAAGAGCTCCTACATGGAGGCAGATGTCGGGGAACAAGCAGAGGCCATGGAAACAGAAGATACTCAAACAAGTAACAAACCACAAAGAACTAGACATTCAGACAAAGATCGCGAAACAAGTCATCACCCTTCACAGACTAAATCTCATACCACTAATGAGACTAAAAAAGACGAACCATGTTCTTCAGTCCAAAGTAGCACACATAGTGGTTCCCCACATAGGTCGGACACTTCAAGGCAGCATAATGACGATAAACGGGGCGATGTTAGTCAGCATAGTGTAAATGTGACCACAACAAGGACTACAGAGAGCAGTAATGGAAAATCTAGGACAGAACATAGCACTGATACAAGAACAGACAGAGAAATGACTCCTGAGAAAACTAGAATTCCAAGTCCAAGGCAACAAAAAATTAGTCCAAAGAAAAGAGTTGCCATACGGGCGCAGGCATCAGAGGCCGAGGACAGTGTTCTGGCAGAGACTTCTAATGGTAGCCCACCTAAAGACAGCAGCCCAGGGAGACACTCTAACAATAGTCCACCCAAAGACAACAATTCAGGTTCTAGCTTGTCTAAACATATGGCTGTTGAAGACGTTGCAGAAAAAGTACACGGACGTAGCAAGTCACCAAATGATAAAAGCCCCGGCTCAGCGGGGGCTAAAGAACGAGAACCTGTGCTACAAAAATTCCTGAATGGGGTTACTTCAACTGTTGATGATATAGAAGATCTATAGTGATGTTGCTTTTTTATCATAGGTAGCAAGTACCTTGTTTAATTGTACACATTTTGTCCATACATGTTTGATGATCAAGTGACCACATTGTCTCTCTCTGAGGGGAGGCAATGGTTTGTTCTGTCCGTCTGTCTGTATGCCATACTGTAAGAACTCTGTTGTCTCATACATTAATACTCTCATTTGTTACATCCAGGGGCCTGTTTCACATTTTTTTTTACTAATTCCTATATTTTGATTAGAATTTACTACTTTTAAAGACCAGAGGCCCATGGTTCAAGTTCACAAATGAAAATAAGCCATTTCAGCCATGAATTGGAAATAAACCAAGCATTTAAGACTTAGACCAAAGATACATTCTAAAATATTTAATACACAGTAATAGTTAATTCTTATTTGTTACTTTTTGCCAAAAGTGTTGTTACATCCCCAGTAGATAGGTCATAATTCATGTTTTTTCAGGAGGAATTTATTGAAGTAAACTTGATAAAACAAAATGTTATTGCTTTACACGAGTGTTGGTCATATGTTGTGACATCACATTTGGCATGTCTGTGGTGTGCAAGTGTAACCCAAACAGTGAATAAAGATCACAAATAATGTTCTTTATGAGAGAGAGTAGGGGTGTTCATGTTCCGCCACTGGAATTTGCTCAAACAACAGGTGTTGTTTTTTTTCAGATGATAACATGTTAAAACAGTAGATTTGGGGAAATAAGAAATCATGTAACTGGGTTATCATTCACCAACCTGGCTAAGTCCCTCAAATATACCATAATGCATTTAAGACTTGGCCCAGGGAAATATTCTTGAATATATAACATATATCATTCTTTCTTAAATCTTGAACTGAAGTTGTGGCAAATTCAATGGTATGCATGCCTCAACTTTAATTACAGTAACTTGAGTGAGAAGTGGTGTTATGATTTAAATGTTTATTGTCAGTGAGATCAGGTTTCTAGTTTGTGGATTCAAAATTGCATTTGGAGGATCTTTCTGTCCTTATTTTTGTTCTTTATTAATTTCTCTTCCCACCCTCTCACGCTTTTTTTCCGCACAAAAGAATTGCATTATTTGGTGTGTTATTAGAAATAGGGTTAATTTAGTTTTTAACAAAACTTAAAGATTTTCAAAAAGGCATTGCATTTGAGCAACTGTGACAAAAAACTCAATGAATCACTGTGAGGTATCAGTAATCTTTGCTTAACACTTTCCTCCATAAATATGCATTTTTAAGCACGTGCGACCGGTGTAGATTCAGATCAACCGACACATTTGTGTCGTCTGATCAGGATCTGCACTGGTCTCATTTTGGTCATAAATAACCTTAGAAATCAAATAGCAAACAGTGCAGATCCTGAACAGAAGGCAATGATGTGCCGTCTCATCTTCATCTACACCGTTCGCCCATGCAATAAAGGTGTGTCTATGGAGAAAAGGGTTAAATATTGTTTATCTTTTTTTTGACATCATAATCTGTGTAACATTCTGACTTCACTAAGTAGAGCCAACTGTTTTAAATCTGTATCATGAAAATGTGTGTTAGTATTGAAATATTGAATAGCCATCAGTGATGTATCTCAGGATTTATCACTAGAGCCTATGCATTATTTCATAATAAACTTACTTCTGAAAACTGACTTTGATTCAATGGCAAGATCAGCCTTTAAGGAAAAAAAATATTTGTTATATCTTCTTTATACTTTTTTACTTTATAACTTACACTTGGACATAGACCTTGTGTTCTCAGAACTTGATTGTGTTTATGAAATGTGGGATATCTTGATATATATCAACTAAAAAGTTCTGTGTACATGTATTAATGTTGGGTAACTTTTATGTTTTTGGATTTCTATTTTTGCTTATGCCTGATACGATGTAGATCCAAGGTTCATATGTTTGATTCCTTGGACTTCAGCTTGTCTCACTGAAAATTGCAGTTTAGGTTTGATCGAGCCTGTTCATTGGCAGAAATGGAACTTTTTCACATTAATGTCAAAATTTATTTTTACAGAGTCCGAAATATTATATTGCAAGCTTTGAAATAGTATATCCTAATTTCAATACCATAAATTTAGGTCCACATTTATGTCAAATGTCATTTAACGAGTCTGAAATATTATTTTTGTATTCGTTCCTTCAAACAAATCGGAGCAGTCATGAAAAGTTAAATGTTTAAAATTTCCAGTCTTTAATATTCGTGCAAAATTACTACAATACTTACATTATAATATTACATTTCAGTAGATGTTTGCTTAGCAGTTTTAACAAGAAGTTGAGGAACTTCTGAAATTTGTGTTTTTGATAACAGATAGACTATCTGTACTGTAACTTCACATTTCTCTTTGTTTTCAATTTGGTAAATATACAAGCAATGGTAAAATATAATTTTGTTAAGTACATTTATTAGATTGTTTAACCCTTTTCTCCTTATATAAGGGTTTTCTTGCATGTGCAACAGTGTAGATCAAGATCAGCTGGCGCCATCCTTGCCATCAGATCTGGATCTACACTTGTCACTTCCTGGTCAGGAATAAATGAGTCTAGAAGCAAACAGTGTAGATCCTGATCGAATGTATCACATGTGCTGGCTGATCTGGATCAATACTGTTTGCCCATAGGGCATCCAAAGCCCATTGAGTAAAATGTTAAATATCTATAAGATTACTTTTGTTTGTTTGATTTATTGCATTTGAACATTCCATGCTTTTGTACTGGTTCAAGATAAGGTGGGGAAAACTATCAAAGTGTGGCCATATGAGATTTGGTAATTTATTTCTCTCTTTTTTTTTCTTTTTTTTCTGTTTTTTTTTCTGTTTTCTTTTTTGAAATATTGCAGTGTGTGAATGATTCATAAATTTAATTCGAAAAAAAAAATAAAACGGAATATCAGATGTTGGTACATTGTATGTAAACAAATTTTGTATTGTGATATGTCAGATTTCTGTATGGTTTATAAATATGTCGACATTTGTGTCATTTAAACAGTGCTTTACTTGCTAATAAAATTTTAAAATCATTGAATATCTCTTGTACATTTTTAGTTGGAATGGTGATGACCGAACTACCTACTTCATTTGTCACAATTTTCTGGACATATGCAGTGCCATATTCCCACATCCCGTAAAGATTCAGATAGCTTTTGATCTCATTTGTTTAAGCCTTTCCTCCATATATACGCATTTTTACGCATGTGCGACCAGTGTAGATCCAGATCAGCCGGGACATCTGTGCCGTCTGATCAGGATCTGCACTGGTCGCAATTTAGTATTAAAAAAAACCTTAGGAATAAAAAAAGCAAACAGTTTAGATCCTGATCAGACGGCAAGGATGTGGTACATTTATTGGATCTAAACTGTTCACCCACGCAATAAAGATGTATCTATGGAGGAAAGGGTTTAAAACCATCTAATGTCCTAGCTACCTTGGTGTCTAGTGGCATCTAGTGATTACTTGGGTTAAGTTTTCTGCTTTTGATGACGTCCACTTTTTCTCTGGAACAATTCAAATTATAGTCTTGAAACCTTTTATGATTGTTTGACGTGGTAATAGCACCTCAAAATGGAAGATAATAATTCGTAAGCCATAGTTTTGCCCCTTTTTAAATATATTATAGTCCAGTATTTTTATGCTCCCACAAAGTGGGAGGCATATAAAGTTGCAATTGTCTGTCCGTACGTCCCCAAATCTTGTGGCATCAACTCCTCCTAAACATTGAGGTGGATTTCTTTCAAACTTAAACAGATGATCAAGCAGGATGTATAGATGGTCGTCAAGAAAGGATTTTTCCTGGGACCATTTTTACCAGTTATGGCCCTTTGTTAATAAAAATTATGTTGCAGCAGTGGGGGCATCAGTGTCTGAGGACACATTCCAGTTGTTTCAGTTATCAGTCAAGCAGCCAGTTAAAAATGCTCATAATTGTTTTGCATAAAAAAAAAAGAACGTACAGGAATTTTTATTAATTCCTGGATGCATTGTATATCATTTCTATTTGAATCCCCATTTTCTAGTTCCTAGTCCACCTGCTCTAAGTCACCTACTGGCTTCACAATTGGGGACTTGAGTTTAACCTTCTGTCCGTCTGTCTGGAAAAACTTGATTCTGCAGTATCTCAGAAAGTAATCAAACTGAGTTTATGAAATTTGTAAGAAGGATTTTGCATTTGATTTTATTCAAAATTCAAAAATTATGGTTGCTATCTAGCAAAAATAGTGATAATAAAACTAATTGGAACTTGGCCAAAGTCAAATGTAGCTATGTTCATTGAATTTTTATGTTGAATCTGTTCATTCTGTCTGTCTGGAAAAACAAGTAACATTATCCTCTCAAGCTAGATTTATGAAACTTGGTGTTTGGCAATGTATTTTTGGGGGCGACTATTATACAAATAAATACTAATGTTGAGGTCGATATGTAGTTTTGCCGCCCTGGGTAGTGTGATATCGACCGAGGACGAAGTCTGAGGTCAATATCACACTACCCAGGTCCGCAAAACTACCTATCGACCTCAACATTAGTATTTACTTGTTATATCATATACCCTATGAATATAAAGCATTCTGATGATGATGATGATGATGATGATAGCAAAGGATGATGATGATGATGATGATGATGATGATAGCAAAGGTAGTTATTAATTCCCGGGGTAGTTATCACTTTTTTCGGACTCGCGAGTACGGAGCTCTCGACCAATCAAAATGCTTTAAATTCATAGGGTATATGATATAATATTATAATTAAGTGCTTTATAGGTAATAAACTGGATTGGTGCCGAATTCCAACCAACCAAGTGGTCTTGGCCCGCATTGTAGCCATGTAAAACCCGTATTGGTCCATTACTGTGGTGAGTAAATCACCAGAGATATGAAGGTCCCAGCCAGAAAATTTACCGCTGGATTAAAGCCTGAAACACTACCCAAATTCTCAAGAAGAGCAGGAGCTGTCTTATTAGGATTGCAACAGTATCTTCTTCCAGTGCTGGTCTAGCACATTTACTCTTTTAAGAAAATTTTTGTCGGAAATAGCAATCGAATAACTACTGCTGTGTTAAAGCCAATGATGTTGAGCAAGGTATAAAGAGGTCGCAAACATTGCAAATGGTGAAAACTGGCTAAAATTTCAAAAATGAATTTTGGGGAAAATACTTATTGCCTGCTAGATTTTAGTAAAGAAATGTATTTAGCTAAGGATGTAGTTAATGTTTGAAAGCTCATTTTAGTCGGTTTTTCTTTTGTTTTAGTAATTAGAACATGAATTAGACTAAATTGAGCTTGCAAACATTAACTACATCCTTAGCTAAATACATTTCCTTACTAAAATCTAGGTGGCAATAAGTATTTCCCCCAAAATTCATTTTTTGAAATTTTACCCTATTTTCGCCATTTACAATGTTTTGATGATTGTGCAAACTGATGACAGCCACTTAAAACAATTACAGCTGCAAGTCAAACACTCGTCCAGCTCCTGATTTGACACTAATAAATGGTTTGATGCAGTCTCCCCAATCCTGTTGTTTTCTGGAAGTCTTTTAACCTATATAATTATATTATATATATATGGTCATCAGAGTTTACCACAGTGAACTGTTTTTCAGGTCAACAGATGACATCAATTGGTTTTTGAGTTGTAAGAATTAAGTCATATTAACTTTAAATTGAAGGCCGCCAAAACATTGAATTTTGACAGGACACCAAAATTGGTGGGGGTCATCTACTGGCAAACTGGTGTCTGTAGGTCAAAACATAGATCTAAGCCAGTTTGAAATTGATTGTCACCTTAAACTTTTACTGTGACTGTGGACAAAACATTCCTGGTATTGATCAGAAACCAACTTTTACGTAAAAGTATTGCAATATACAATATCAAAATCAATAGTGTCATCTACTGACATGAGCAATAAAAATTACCAAGTTTGGTGACTGTAGACAAAACATTCTTTAGTAATAAAATGTATACCAAAATTTGGTATTCAATATGATCTTGACCCCAAATCAATAGGGTACTGACCAAGAGCAGACCAATAAACTTACCAAGTTTGGTGACTGTAGACCAAATATTCTTCTGACCTTTTGATTATTGTGACCTTGACCTTTGATCTTTTGACTCAAAAATCAATAGGGCTCATCTGCTGTCCATCAGCAGACTACATACTATGTTTAGTGAATGATTGTTTACCCATTTTCAAGTAATTGGTTCAAAACCAATTTTTAAGTTAGGTTATTTTGAGCTTCAGACCCAGAACAACCACAGGGTTAGTGTCAATAATTCGACTGCAAGCACAGACCCATTATCATACCGACTTTATACAGTTGTCTGTCCTTTACGTCTCAAGCAGTTACGAAGGACGAACATTGCATAATTATATAGAAAAGTCCTTGTCGCGCACAAATAGTTGTGCTACCACAGGGTCATCTATGATCTACTGAGCACTGCAAGATATTTCCATACCAAGTTTGGTGTCTATGTAAAACTGTTAATTTTAGTTATTGGTTAATAGAGGGCGGCGATCCTTGACTTGAATTTAAATCAATAGGAGACATCAAATGATCTATACATACCAAGTTTGGTGACTTGTGGGTATAAACAGAAAACCTGTATTAAGGTCACATTTTGGACAGGGAAAAGTGGTCTGAATAGGGGGCTGGTCTTTATTTAGGGTTATAAAAAATTGCAAAACTGTTAATTACGACATCGTAATAGTGGTCTTAATGGCGAGGTGGTCGTAATTTCGGGGTGTCCTAATGAGGGGTTTTACTGTAATACTTGAGACAGCTTTCACATTGGCATTTGGCACTATCTTACTCAAACGCAGTTGATTTTAACATGTACCCGTTGAAGTTTTGTGGTCGCATATTTAGTCCTTTCAATACTTTGAACCATAAAGGCAGGTGTTTTTTTTTCCTTTCTTTAACAGGAACCTAGAAAATACGTGAACGATAGGTTCGTCGGAGAAGAGACCGCGTTGTGAAAATAACAGCGTGTCGTTTTCTTGATGTGACCGAACGACATTGAAAATAAAATGTCATCCTTTCTTCGGATTGCCCGTGTTGGGCATCGTCTTTTAAATAAAAACAGACCTAAAATAGAGTTAACTGCTCGGCCGATGAGGTGAGATTAAATCGCATCTTGCTAGGAGCGGAAAATATCTAATATTGATTTGGGTACATTTTCGGATACGTGCCATGTTCGGATAAAAACTGTGTCTTAGATAAATTTTATCATATATTGATTATGAGTTACTGGCAGACATTTCTTTAAAAAGCAAAAAAAAAAAACAACAACAAAAAACAAACAAGTTGATAGTGATCAAGGCCAAAAATTGGTAGACATATCTGACCAGTTTGTGGATACTTGACAGTTCTCTAATTCATTTGAAAGATTTTCAGGAACTCTGTACAGTCTTAGTGTTGTTACATGATAAGTTCCAACCCTCTGACCAAATTGCCTATCAAATTTAAATACTGCAGCCCATTAGTTGAGCAGCCCCACTGAACTCCCTTTAGATGAAAGCAGCAGCATGAAATACCCAAATCTTTCAATTTTATAGTTGCTAGTATATGTAAATGCAGTCATGTGGGGGTAAGTCTGTGCATTGCCCAACTCAGTGCTCCTCATTTGTATATATTTACGAAAACACTTATATCATAATTAACTGATTTTTGTCAAGAAATGAGGCAATTTTTGAAAAATCTGATTGGTATATCTTGCTAGAAACTTATCTTGCTAGAAACTATCTTGTACTTAATTAAGTAAACCACTCTAATTTCAAAAGTTTTCAACTTGGGAGAGTTGTACATTTTAATATAAACAGAAAATTGACAACATAATGAGCAGAGTTGGGAAACATTTTCACATCATGTAAACACATGCATGATTTCAGTATGACATCATTTTAAAGCATAATGAGCAAATTCGTGCACATAAGTGACAAAAAACAATTCCTAAATGGATACAGTTTCTTTCTGGTAGGTACCGGTCTTTAGCTACTGAACATGTTAGGCCACTTCTTTTATATAAAATGGTTTACAAAACCGGCGGACCTATTTTTTCAAGAAATCGAAAAAAAATAAAATCGAAATCGACGATTTTTTTTCATTAATAATTTCCGGCCCTATGGAAACGAGTCAAAAACTATCGAAACAAATCCCATTTTGCTTGTTTTTAACGCGCCCTCGAAATAGGTAGACGGGTTTTATGTCTCAGAGATACTCCACGAAATCGGGTAACGGCTATAAGAATATATCGTCAAATGGGGTACGATTTTCAAACACAAAACCATTTCCTATACAAGCAATGTAAATTTTATCTATCATTTGTATCGGACAAGAGAATATATCGCCAAATCGAATAGAAAATTTGCAAATTGTCTTGCCAAAACTTTCATCGCCTGTTTACAGGAACGACACCGGATGAACCGTTTATCGTCCGTATCAAAGCTTATGTCACATTTAATATATGTCTATTGTCAGCTGATAATCCAATTAAATTTTCTCGGCAGCGATGAACAAGAACAGTGAAGCCTCCGGGCAAACAAACTGTAACCTGTCATAATTTTTAAACAGATTACTCAATCAGGCGTTACAAAAAAACACAGCAACCTAGGCCTATCGAGACGTAATTGGTACATGTACTTACAATAATCCACGTTCAAATTCCATTGTCTCTTTTTAATTATCACATAATCCGCACAATTCAAAAACAAACAAAAAATAATTTTCTCAAACATGTTTTACAATCACTCATAGATTTATGTACATTTCTTTGATCCGCCTTCCATGTTAATTTTATACGGAGACAGAATTTGATTGACAGTCAGTATTGAGTTAAACGTTGATACCAACCGTCTTTGAAATGCAACTTAAAAGGGATTTGTCGGCTCGTATCAAGACTGTGTTGTTTTATCGGCACTGCTTTGAAATCGTTTGATCTACAAGAAGTGTGTACGTGACATTCGACATTTTTTAGCTGGGTAAAATTGGTTGATGATGCAATAATTCTGAAATATGATACTTGAGATAAAATTGGGACGTAATTTATTTTGGAATATGTTCGCATTGGTTAGTGTTTTAATACTTATTTTACATTCACGTTGTAAATGTCGCGGTGTCATAATTTAATTTGAAACTTTTATTTTGTAGCAGAGCGTGACAGAAGGGTCTGTTAATCCATTAATAAAAATATAAATAATGCATATTTGTCACGAGTATTGCCCAGAACACGATCTATCTGACCTCCCTTGTCAACAAATATATGCAGATTCAATGATAATCATTACCAGACTTTCAGTTTTGTTTCTGTAGATTTAAATTGTTTTGACTGTTATATAGTAGTTAATGCTGTCAGACTAATATTAAGACTAGATGTGGAAATTTTTTTTTATTTTTTTTTCGACCGCCTTACGGACACTTTGACCAAAAATTTTTGTAAACCATAAAATAAAAAAGGAGTGGCCTTATAAAATACACAGGGGTTCCATTTGACCCAGGAGATGACCTTTTGACTCTTGAAATTTCCAACAAGCCTCATTTTGACCCCTGTGATTTTAGCTGAAGGGTCATTTTTCCTCACATGAGGGGTATTTTGACTATTAATTGGCAGAATTTCCTAAAACATGAGCAAAATGACCCTTGAGATTCAGCAGCAAGTGGAACCCCTGATACACCACAGTTAATCTTTTATGATAGGTTCGCAGACTTGCCCCACACCACTGTATTACTTAAATCTACATGTTTCATGATTGTTAAGGCCAAACTGAATGAAAAAGTAATTACACAGTTTACTTCTTAGAAGTTTCTTTAGCTACTATATGTCATACACTGATGATAATGCTACTGCTGAGCGATGATGATGATGATGATGGGTATGATAATGATTTGATTAAATTACTTATTAGATTTTTGAAGCTATTAATAATTATGCAACATTGCTGCAGGAATCTAGACTGCATAATCTAGATTCCTGATTTCTGCAATATGGGATATTACTGTACAAAAAGATTGTAAATAGGTCCAAATTTCAATGAATAAAAAGTATTCAAAAATTAACTTTGCTTCTTTTATTCAATCTGAACAAATAATAGCAAAAAATATGTCAAGATTTATCTAAAACAACTATGTCTTGGGTAGGTTTGGGATTTTCGTGCCACCCCTAGCACTGCTGTGTTTCAGATCATAAGGTCTCTGAAATATTTCAGTTAAATACAAAATGCTTGTGATTAACGTCTGCATCTGATCAGTTTTGCTGGACTGAAAGATATAATATTTAGCCCTTTCATCATTATAATTATACAACTTTTATTTCACGAGCGAACAGTGTAGAGCCAGATCAGCCATGATGTTCCAGCTGATCTGGATCTACACTGTTTGTCCATGCCATATCTATAGGCATTTGTATGGAGGAAAGAGTTAACAAGTATACACTAGAAATAACAGAAAGAAAACAGCTTTTGGAAAGTGATTGTGATGATTAAATTTCAAGAATTTAAAACATGCTAATAATACTCAGGGCAGTCAAGCAGTATGTAAGATAGATAGAATGACAGCCATAATAAATTAAATTTAATTCTTCAAAGTTTAAATACTGCTACAATATATATTAAAACAAATCTAAAGTACTCCTAACATTAATTAACTATTCATATTATTTTTCTTGTTTGTACTGAAAACAATAAATAAAATTTGATTTGCTGTAACATAAAGTGCGAAAATGATGCTGAGTGTAACCCAGTGATCTGAAAGCAACATGCATATGTATTTCTTTAGATTGCTTTTTTTAAGTGAGAGTAGTTGGGCTTTACTTACATGTGTATGCACATTACTTATGTTGCGTTAGTTATTTTTGCGGGACAGAAGTTTTTGCCCCAGCCGGTATGTCTGACAAAAATCATTGTCTGATACTGAACCTAAATATACCTGAGTAAACTAATACAATCTTAAAATATGCAGCAATGTTCACTTAAATGTGAAACATATACTGAACAAAAATAAAAAGTATCCACTTTTTAAGCTTATGTTTTCAATAACATATTTTCATTTAATCAGGAATGCTTTAAATGGTGTTTTATTGGTTAATCTCAGTTGTTTTTAAGTTTAATTGTTCATAAGCATAATCTTCCACACCAATACCTGAGCAACTGTCAGTCGAATAACAATTAATCATGGATTACAAAACACTACATATTCAATTTAAAGGGAGGTAATTGGAAATGGTTGGAACTTCTAGCGTTGTTTATCGAGGACTAGTTGTTTTTGATTGATGAATGTTTTGTGATTTTATTGATCACAAGATGCGGAAAAATTTATTTAATTCAAATAAAAATGAATACTTGTAAGAATAACTGACTTTTTCTTTTCCTGAAACCTTAATTTATAACGTAGGGAAAGATAACTAAGTTGTTAATGAAGATCTTCATGAACACTTTATCTTATTGCCCTGATAACAGAAATGCAAAATTGTTCACAGATAGAATTTTGATTTGTTTTTTTAAATTCGCAACATTTAAGATAGAATAGTGGATACTTTTTATTTTTGTCGAGTAAAGTTCATTATTATAAGTATTTCGTCGTACGCTTAACTACTGGTACACAAGTAATTGATTGCTGTGTCAGTCAAATCAAAGAAAAAAATGTTGACAAGATTATTGGCCCCATTTTTCAAGTGATTATCATGAAATTTTGCTGAAACAAATTATATTAAAGCAGGTCATTTATTTGCTGACACATTAATACCTATTTATAGAAATAAATTGTCCATCAATTTTGAAAAATACTGCAATGCCATTTATAAGACAAAATTAATTGTAACTAGAATCTGTTTTTGTGAAAAACGCATGTCTCCCCCCTGCGCCCTATTGAAGGAAGGCCAAGGAAGAGATATCACCTTTTTGAAACGGAAGCCTGTGTCATTTATTATGGTATAATGAACATGCACATATATATATATATATATATATATATATATATATATATATATATATATATATATATATATATATATATATATATATATATATATATATATATATATATATATATATATATATATAGTAACTCTACGGGCCCCTGTGATGTTGAATTCTGGCCTAAATACCCCAAAATCAACAGGGTTCTTCAAGTCTATAACAGCAACCATCATATGAAGTTTGAAGGCTCTAGTTAAAATAGAACTCCAGTTAGTGAGAGGAAACCATTTTCAGTCATCGGGCCCCTGTGACCTTTGACCTACTGACCCCAAAATCAATAGGAGTCCGCTACTTTATAAGGACATCCATCGTGTGAAGTTTGAAGGCTCTGGGTGAAATAGAACTCCTGTTATTGAGTGGAAACAGTTTTCACTCTTCGGGCCCCTGTAATCTTGACCTTTGACCTACTGACCCCAAAATCAATAGGGTTCTACTCAATAAGGGCTATAACCGTATTTAGTTTGAATGCTCTGGGTCAAGCGGTACTCCAGTTATTGAACGGAAACGGTTTTCACTCTTCGGGGCCCCTGTGACCTTGACCTTTGACCTACTGACCCCAAAATCAATAGGAGTCCTCTACTCAATAAGGACATCCACCGTATGAAGTTTGAAGGCTATGGGTGAAATAGAACTCCTGTTATTGAGGGGAAACGGTTTTCACTCTTCAGGCCCCTGTGACCTTGACCTTTGACCTACTGACCCTAAAATCAATAGGGTTCTTCTACTCAATAAGGGCTATCACCCTATGAAATTTGAAGGCTCTGGATCAAAGGGTACTCTAGTTATTGAGCAGAAATGGTTTTCATTCTTCGGGCCCCTGTGACCTTGACCTTTGACCTACTGACCCCAAAATCAATAGTGTTCTTCTACTCAATAAGGGCTATCAACCTATGACGTTTGAAGGCTTTGGGTCAAAGGGTACTCGAGTTATTGAGTGGAAACAGTTTTCACACTTCGGGCCCCTGTGACCATGACCTTTGACCTACTGACCCCAAAATCAATAGGGTTCTTCTACTCAGTAAGGGCTATCAACCTATGAAGTTTGAAGGCTTTGGGTCAAATGGTACTCGAGATATTGAGCGGAAACGGTTTTCACACTTCGGGCCCCTGTGACCTTGACCTTTGACCTACTGACCCCAAAATCAATAGGGTTCTTCTACTCAGTAAGGGCTATCACCCTATGAAGTTTGAAGGCTTTGGGTCAAAGGGTACTCAAGTTATTGAGCGGAAACGAAGTGTGACAGACGGACAGACGGACAAGGCAAAAACAATGTCTCCCCCAGAGGGGGGGGGAGACATAATTTTAACCACAAAATAATTAAAAAAAATGACTTAAACTGTATGATTTTTACCATTATTACACTAGATTGGATTGAATTTGGAATTCTTCCGTATTTCAGTGGCGGAGCTGATGCACCGATGACATACAGAGAACAGCAGGTTCACAACCCGTGGTATGTGTGGACGTTTGCCTCAACAGTAATGTTTGTTGTCACAGTATGGATGGGCTATAATTTATACACAGATTCTGGACATATTTTGGTATGCATTTCAAAATCATTCATTTTGAGTTAACCTTACAAATTTGTTTAATTAGCATGGCTTGATTACCCTAGTCTTTAAAAATTTCATTATATAATCAAGTTCAGGCACAACTGTCTTACTTCTGTGCTGTTTAACTTAGGGAAGTAATGCTATCTTAATTACACTGAGGCTGTAAGGATTGGGTAGGCTGAGACACCCCGATAAAAATGACAAATCTTAATCTCAAATTTTATCTTTTGTATTCTCTGTTAACATTTATAAAGCACAGTGTAATCCTTTACTCTCTATATGAGGCACGCCACGGGAAAAGGTACCTTCGGTCATTTTTGTCAATTCTATTATTTGCTAATAACAAAACAGTGATTTTGTTACACATTTTGACAATAAAATGGTATTTTTACCGCGAATTGCATTATAATTAATGTCGTCTGCTCAACTTTATGACGTCGTTTCAAGGATTGACGTCAACTGCCCGAAGGTACCTTTTCCCGTGGCGCGCCTCATATATAGATTTTATCGCATATGCGAACAGTGTAGATCCTGATCAGCTGGCACATCCGTGCTGAATGATCAGGGTCTACAATTTTCAGTTCATCAGTGACTTGATGAATAAAAAGGAAACAGTGTAGATCCTGTTCAGATGGCACAGATGTATTGGCTAATCTTGGATCTTCACTGATGTTAAGAGAACAAACATGACAGGCCAGATTAATCCTGTCATCCAGTGAAAGGCTTATATCCCATACAAGGCTTGCGCATCCATGCTTATTTTGTGGGAACAGGAAGTGTCGGAAACCACAAGCCATAGGGGATAAAAAAAAACACATTGAAGATATACAGCGTTTTCTTAGTTGCATTCTAAAATCGCGAAGGAACTTCTTTTAAAAATTAACCCTTTACATTACTGTGAACAATAAATGTTACAAAATTTGCATCTATCGTGCATCTATTTGCGTCTATCGTGAATCGTGCTGCCGTCTAACATGTATCGTGCGTCCGTCAAACGAGCATCGTGTATTTTGCATCATGCGTCTTTTAATTTTTCGTGCAACGTGAATAAGTTACTTCCATATGCAAATTTATATGATTTAATTTCATCCATTCATCTTATATTTTCATAGAAATTTCAAATTTTTAGAAATCTCGCACACAAACAATATAAATTGGCAGTATCGTGTATCGTGCGTCTACCGTGTATAGTGCATCCGTCTATCGCGTATCGTGCGTCCCTCTATTGTGTATCGTGCGTCCATTTATCGTGTATCGTGCGTTTCGTTGGTAACCTTAAACGTTCACAGTACTGTACCAGTATTAACGCATATGTGACCAGTGTGGATTTAGATCAGCTGTAACATAGGTGCCATCTGATCTGGATCTGCACTGGTTGCATCTTGGTCTGAAATAACCTAATGAATCTCAAAGCATACAATGTACTTCCTGATTAGAAGGCACAGATGTGCCAGCTGATCTGGATCAAGATGTGTCAGCTGATCTGGATCAACACTGTTCACCCATGCAGTAAAGGTGTATCCATGGAGTAAAGGGTTATTAATTGAGTCAAGTTACCGGGTGGTTCTTCCCAACTTGACCCGAGTTGTTTACATTGAACATCCGTGTCTCAAAAAATAATACAACTTCTTGAATTTATGACTACGTGAAAATGCAATTTGTGCCATGAGAAATAAAGTGTTACCACATTTATACTAAATGTGCTGAATTTCTTGGGAAAAAACTTCTCATACTAAATAATGTATATGTAGAGAGAATTACCTGTATCATGCTTATGAATGGTTGATTTTTACAGGGCGAGTTTCCAGACATAGATCCCTCCAAATTTACAGATGAAGAGCTAGGTATACCACCAGACGATGAAGATATTTATCCTCCAGGTTATGTGCCGCTCAAAGATCGAGTGTAATTAATTATCCAGACAATTAACACTAAATTTAGTATTTTCAATTAAGTGTAAACTAGTGTGATTAGGATTGGAGCTGAGGATGCTTGTGGATTAACTGCCTTGTTTTGGCTGTTCAAAGAAAATAGAAAATAAAACTGTCACATCAAGTTTAGAGAACTGTTGCAGGAATCTCTCTAATACAAACTGGTGTAATTTAAAGTAGAGCAGTCTTTTTGTATTGGAAATATTTAAATGCATAACATGTGCTCGATTGTTTATTTCCATTAAAGATGTAAATAGAAGTATTTATTTTTGCTCTAGGTGGATTCCTAACCGCAATGCAGGCCCCACACTTAAAATTTCAGATCTTACATGTAAGCATTCTGTTGAATTAAGCACACTCAATGAACTGACCAATGGGAAGCTGGAGATGTGATACTGGCTTTCATGCTCAGATTTATAACCTTAAGGCACAGGTTTATAGTCGAGTTATGTTTAGCTTGTTTCGGCATCCTTATCACACATTATTTTATTAACTTGATCCGTAACTTTGAAACTCATTTTGTACATCATCTTAAAACTTGAAATGAAATTCACTATCATAGTCTGCATCACTTCCAATAACTCTCATTGCAATTTTTTTAAAGTTATGCCCCTTCATGACCTTAATCTGGTCTGGTACTTGAAGTGATTGCCATGTCTGTCTGTTCATCACAAATCTGGTTTCAAGAGCATTTCTTAGCAGTACCTCAAGAGATTTCAACCAAACTTTTTTTGAAGTGTTTACCTGCAAAGGCAAAGAGTTACATCCAACTCATGACCCTACCTTAGAGGTCAAGGTCACTCTTAGGGTAAAACTTTATGCACCTCCTCTTGGACACCCCATAACTTTTAAATAAAATTTTCAAACATGGTCATTGAATAAAAAATGCAAAGGATGAAGGTCCTGTATTTTCATATTAACACCAATCCTCCTTCACTGACAAAGTTCCTCCGAGGGCTACACAAGTGTTTAACTAAACACCCTTTTAGCAGATCAAGGCCAAGAGACCATCGAAGACAGGTGATGCTCCCCAAATGGGTACTGTGTCACAAAAACAGTGTGTTGTATAACTATTGAGGTGAATTCTGAAAATGGTGTAGTGCTATAAAGAAGACATAATCAAACCTTCATGTGAAAAGTCGTATCATTTTGGTGAAATAATTTGAAAATCCGACTTCAAATAACAAAGTCATGTGCTGGACATGATGATGCTTTAAGGTCATGCTGTTGCATTGACCTTCAAGGTAGCGACCAAAATGTTGGGAGTGACACCTTGTCTCAATATGGTGATCATTTCTGTGAAATAATTTTAAAATCCAACTTCAAATAACAAAGTTATGGGCCGGACAAGATTTTGCTACAAGGTTACGCTGTGGCCTTGACCTTCAAGGTAGCGACATAAATGTTTAGCACAACACATCATATCATTATGGTGATAATTTCTGTGAAATATTAAAACAATCAAACTTTAAATAACAAGTTATCGGCTGGACACGATGTTGCTACAAGGTCATGCTGTGACCTTGCCCTTCGAGGTAGTGACAGAAATATTGCGCTTGACACAATGTTTCAATAATTATGGTGATCATTTCTGAGAAATAAGTCTAAAATCCAACTTCAAATAAAAACGTTATGGGCCAGATACGATGTTGCAACAAGGACATGCTGTGACTTTGATCTTCAAGGTTGCGACCAAAATGTATTATGCGACAAGTTGTCTCAATTTGGTGATCATTTTTAGGAAATAATTTTAAAATCCGACCTCAAATGAATAAGTTATGGTCCAGGCACACATGCAGGACATATATACAGATGGACAGACAACCCGGCGACTATATGTTCTTCTGCATTTCTTCGGGAAGCATAACAATAACTGCTATTGACTTTAGACTTCATGTGAAACACCATTAGATGCTGTCAATGGGAATTGCAAATATATTTTTAGAGATAAAGAAACAAATCTGAAATTAAAACAGTTTATTTTTTTCATAAAATCATAAAATAATATATTAAAACAATATGATGATAGATGATACAAGAAGGCTGAAGTGTCCAGACTCGCTCTTCTAAAGCACAGAGCAAATTAGGGGTCTGGGACAAAATAACATTTAACAAGTTGTGTTCAAAACAACAAATTGTATATAAAAACAACAAATTATGTCCAAAAACAACAAATTGTGTCCAAAAACAAACTGCCTGTGACTTTTAAAAAGAAAACCATAAAAAAAACAGCCAGTCACTATGACAACAGTAATTCATCAAGGGGAAACATTTTCAGGGCTGCAAAATCGCATGGGCATAAATCTATGCAAATTGAACAGTTCCAAGTAATAATTCATGGTTGAATTTCATTAAGGTTTTATTATACTGGTGCATCAACTTAAGAGAAATTGCTTGGACCTGAAACACAATGAACACATAAAAAATAATTCCACAGTTTAAATATTTCAATTTCAGTTAAGACTGATCACTTTTTTGGGCCTTTAAATTAAGTTTAATATCCCTGAAGTCCTTGAAAACCCCTTCATATCATTTAGTTTTGAGTTTGAACCCTGAATTCCACAGTGAGAATAAATGTTAAGAGACGAATAAACAAGAGGGTCCATAGGCTATGGACCCTGGGTCGCTCACCTGTCAACAACTGCTCAATGGTTGCAAGAGTTGTGTGCAAGTTTGGTAAAATCAAATCAAAAAATAATGCTGCTAAAATTTACTATATAACACTGTGTAATAAAACTAGTGACCCCCGGTGCGGAGCCATTTTTGACCCCAGGAAAATAATTTGAACAACTTTTGTAGAGGACCACTACATGACGACACATACCAAATACCAAGTTTCTAGGCCTTGTGGTTTTAGAGAAGATTTTTTTAAGTTTTCCCTATATAAGTCTATGTAAAACAAGTGACCCTGGGGTGGGGCCATTTTTGACCCCAGGGGGATAGGTTGAACAATTTTGGTAGAGGACCACTAGATGATAATGTATATCAAATATTAAGGCTCTAGGAATTGTGGTTTTAAAGAAGAAGATTTTTAAAGTTTTTCCTTTACGTTGCCATGGCAACCAGAGTTCTGCATGGAATTGATTTCTTTGAACAACTTTGGAAGAGCTTCATGCAAGGAACATCCGTGGCAAGTTTCATCAACTTTGGCCCAGGGGTTTTAGAGGAGATGTTGTTTAAAGCAAAAGTTTACGCAAGGACGCCGGACAAATTGCGATCACAAAAGCTCACCTTGTCACTATGTGACAGGTGAGCTAAAAAGTAAGGTTTATTGTACTACAAGAGAAGGAATTTAATAAATGAAAATTCAGTAACAAGAGGGTCCAAGGGACCCTGGGTCGCTCACCTGCGAACATCTGTTCAATGGTTCGGACAAAAATTAAGACCACTAGAGTGCGTACAAACTTTTTCTATAATTTGACCTAGTGACCTAGATTTCAAGGTCACATGACCCAGTTACGAACTTGACCAAGATATCATCGAGATTAACATTCTGACCAAGTTTGAAGAAGATCACATCAAAATTAAGACCGCTAGAGTGCGGACAAGCTTTTTCTACAATTAGACCTAGTGACCTAAATTTCAAGGTTACATGACTCAGTTTCGAACATGACCTAGATATTATTGGAATAAACATTCTGACCAAGTTTGAAGAAGATCTGACAATAATTACGACCACTAGAGTGCTAACACGCTTTTTCTATAATTTGACCTAGTGACCTAAATTTCAAAGTCACATGACCCAGTTTCGAACTTGACCTAGATATCATTGGGATAAACATTCTGACCAAGTTTGAAGAAGATTAGACTAAAATTACGACCGCTTGAGTGCGGACAAGCTTTTTCTATAATTTGACCTAGTGACCTAGATTTCAAGGTCACATGATCCAGTTTCAAACTAGACCTAGATATCATTGGAATAAACATTCTGACCAAGTTTAAAGATGAACGGACCAAAATTACAACCGCTAGAGTGCAGACTAGCTTTCTTTTAATTTGACCTAGTGACCTAGTTCTAAGGGTCACATGACCCAGTTACGAACTTGACCTAGATATCATTAAGATAAACATTCTGTTCAAGTTTAAAGAAGATTGCACAAAATTAAGACTGCTAGATTGCAGACAAGCTTTTTCTATACTTTGACCCAGTGACCTAGATTTCAAGGTCATATGACCCAGTTTCGAACTTGACCTAGATATCATAGAGATAAACATTCTGACCAAGTTTGAAGAAGATCGCATCAAAATTTAGACCGCTAGAGTGCGGACAAGCTTTTTCTATAATTTGACCTAGTGACCTAAATTTCAAGGTTACATGACCCAGTTTGGAACTTGACCTAGATATTATTGGGATAAACATTCTGACCAAGTTTGAAGAAGATCTGACCAAAATTACAACCACTAGAGTGCGGACAAGCTTTTTCTATAATTTGAACTAGTGACCTAGATTTCAAGGTCACATGACCCAGTTTCGAACTTGACCTAGATATCATTGGGATAAACATTCTGACCAAGTTTGAAGAAGATCGGACCAAAATTACGACCACTAGAGTGCGGACAAGCTTTTTCTATAATTTGACCTAGTGACCTAGATTTCAAGGTCACATGACCCAGTTTCCAACTTGACCTAGATATCATTGGGATTAACATTCTGACCAAGTTTAAAGAAGATTGCACCAAAATTACGACCACTAGAGTGCAGACAAGCTTTTCCTTTAATTTGACCTAGTGACCTAGTTTTAAGGGTCACATGACCCAGTAAATGACTTGACCTAGATATCATTAAGATAAACAATCTGAACAAGTTTAAAGAAGATTGCACCAAAATTACGACCACTAGAGTGCGGACAAGTTTTTTCTATAATTTGACCTAGTGACCTAGATTTCAAGGTCACATGACCCAGTTTTGAACTTGACCTAGATATTATTGGGATAAACATTCTGACCAAGTTTGAAGAAGATCGGACCAAAATTACGACCACTAGAGTGCGGACAAGCTTTTTCTATAATTTGACCTAGTGACCTAGATTTCAAAGTCACATGACCCAGTTTCGAACTTGACCTAGTTATCATTGGGATAAACATTCTGACCAAGTTTAAAGAAGAACGGATCAAAATTACAACCGCTAGAGTGCAGACAAGCTTTTTCTTTAATTTGACCTAGTGACCTAGTTTTAAGGGTCACATGACCCAGTTTCGAACTTGACCTAGATATCATTGAGATAAACATTCTGACCAAGTTTGAAGAAGATTGGACCAAAATTCTGTCCGCTAGAGTGCGGACAACAATTGTGAACGGACGGACGGACGGACGACGGACGAACCCCCCTCACAAAAGCTCACCCTGTCACTACGTGACAGGTGAGCTAAAAATAGACAAAGGAAAAATCCCTGGAAGAAATAAAAACTTGCTGTTTCCACTCACAACAGCTTACTGAGCCTTTGGAACAGACAGCTTATCAAATATAAATAAACAACTTAAAACAGAAATAATAAAAGTTTGGATTAAAAATTACAGATATAGGTTCTAAAAATGTGATCTTTTCACAACTTATTGCACTCTAAATCATGAAAAATGGTTCACATACAAGAACAACGGTGTTAATAAACTGAACTGACAATAAAAAGTCTATCCATATTTGTGGCAGTACGCCATGGGAAAAGGTATATTCATTGATTTAACATTTTTGGTTATATTTAGAAAAATCTCTTGCTTATCTTTCATTTTCTCACAATAAATATGTGATTTTGTTTTACATGGTGATACCTTTCCCCATGACCCACCCATTTTGTTCTCAAGCGAAGTAGACATTGAGGTGTTCATTAATATAGATAAGATGCCAAGTTCTCAATATCCTGATACTAACTGGAATTTACTAAAGTCACAACTGCTGATTTTTGCAAGTTAAAGCTTTTTTGTAGTCACCACAGAATTTAGGGTTATTCTGATATCAATACATGAGTTTAACAGGGTCTGTAAAGATAAAACCCACACATATATTCCATCAATATTTGATGGTGATTATTAAAAAGTTAAGTGTGCAGTGTATACAAGGCACTTTGTTAGAATAAACTCAATGTCTTTTTTAAAATCAGTAACAAAGAGTGCAGACCCTGATCAAACTGTATGGAAGTTGCAGGCCGAGATGGGTTTATATACGATCATCAGTTGAAGTACTCTCGTATTCAGAAGACTTACAACTGAAGAACACCAACAGTGACTGCTAAAACAATGATAGTCAAACCAGGTCTGAAATTCCACCGAGTTATTTAAAAGAAAGACCAGCTTAGATCAACTTTCATTTCAATCTCACCTTGACCTTCCAAACTAATCATAAACTGGCTCTTCATAAAGGAGAAGAGCATTTAAACACCTTAAGAGGAGGCTGATAGGTATACCTTGAAAGTTGGTCACAAAAAAAAACATTGGATAAATCTTCCCAAGGGAGATAACCATAAAAGAAATGATTGGCAGGTAAATTTTCACAAGGGAGAGGAGTACAAATTAACCTTCTATAAGGGAGGACAAGGTTTCAATCAACTGACAGACCTGGTTTATGTAGGTCAATCTTTGGTCTACCTGGCAACTTATTTGTTTGGAATATATAGATATACAGATATTCACAATATGAAATAATTTAAATGTGCAAAATAGGACAATATCTCACAAAAATCTCTGCATGACACTTAACATTTAATTTGCTGTTTTCTGTTGTTAAAACTGCCTATGTTTTTAACTCTCTATATGTCCCAAGATTGTTTGTGCGAGTTATTTATTTGGCTAAATATCTCAGTTGTTTTTTCACGAAAATTTGAACGAAAAATGAAAAAACAATCTCAGTGATCAAAGAACACGCCAATTTGAAGAAACTGGCTATCCACTCTCACAATTACAGTCCTTTGGTATCATAATATTATGCTTGGGTTTACATTTCACATATTTCGAGCTAGTGTAAATGAGCAAATTTAAACCCCAGGGAAATTATATCATGTAAGTGTTACTAAAATGCAGAGACTTAACTACAGGTGTGTGTTATGCTGGTCAGAGTGCTTCGATAACATCAATAGAGTGAAAATGAAGCTATTGCAAGTAATGACAGTGTTACAAACAAAAGGCATCAACCTAATGCAATCTACACCATTGTCTCTGTGCAGAACTTTGGGATTACAGCTTATTCAGTCTTGGTACATTAATATAGTGAGGCACATGGGGCTCTTGTCCTAGGCTTTCTCATGTTCTTCTTCCATTTCTAAACCTTCAAGTCTGTATATGTGTTGTCTCACTGAGGTCAACAAGAAGTCCTCATGTCTTTACATGTGTTGCCTCATTAAGGTAAACAAGAGGTCCTTATGTCTTTACATGTGTTGCCTCACCAAGTTCCAAAAGAAATCTTGTCTTTACATGTGTTGCTTCACTTAGGTAAAAAGTCCTCATGTCTTTACACCTGTTGCATCACCGAGGGCAACAAGAAGTACTTGGGTCTTTACATTTGTTGCTTCACTGAGGTCTACAAGAAGTCCTTATTCTTTACATGTGTTGCGTCACTGAGGTCAACAAGAGGTTCATTTGTCTTTACAAGTGTTGCCACACTGAGATCAACAAGAAGTCCTCATGTCTTTCCATGTGTTGCCTAACTCACGTTAACAAGAACTCCTCAGGTCTTTACATTTGTTGCCTCACTCACGTTAACAAGAAGTCCCCAGGTCTTTACATGTGTTGCCTAACACACTTTAACAAGAAGTCCTCAGGTCTTTACATGTGTTGCCTCACCAAGGTAAACAAGAAAACTATGGTTAAGAAAATGTGTATGAAAGTCACTGCTTCCGTCAGTAACATGGCAGAAGCTCACATGCCTTAAAGCCTTTGTCCCCTGTAATCCTTGTTTGGATACATGCCTCATATACCTTTGAGCTGATCACAGTTATTGTTTGGGACAAACACATATTTCACATAACGCTGATGACATTTTATGCTGGTAGAGTACAGATAGTGTGTAGATGGCAGCACCAGCTAGCACACATTTCATAGCATTGACACACTTTGATGCGCTAGCATTGACACTTTGATGCGCTGGTAAAGTATAGACAATGTGTAGATGGCAGGCCTGTCTGGCGCATATTTCACACTGTTGACACAAGTCGGTAATGCCGGTAGAGTATAGGCAGCGTGCAGACGGTTCGATACACTTATTCCGGGAGCAGGATAAAAACCACATCAATCATCGCTACCTCTTCACTTTCTTTACATTCACAGAAGATTGTTTGCTCCTGTGCACCAAAACTGCCCGCCAAATTCGACACACAATACCCCCTCTGCAAAAAACAATATTTACATTTTTAGCAAATAAATTAAATGTCAATAAACTCTTGACTCCATATACATGTATATGTATATGGGTTTTATTGCTTGTGAGACCAGTGTAAATCCAGATCAGTTGGCACATCCATGCCATCTGATCTGGATTTACACTGATCAATTGTTGATCAGAAATATCCTACTGAATCTAAAGCAAACACCGTAGATCCTGATTTGATGGCACATATGTGATGACTAATTTGGATCTACAGTGTTTGCCCACGGGTTAACACCCTTATTCTATGGAGTTTAGGTTTGAAAGAGAAGATGTCAACTTTTCTATGAAACATTTTTTTATAGTGTAGCACTGAAATGTCTTATTAACACAACAAACAATTTTGCATTTTATTTTACTGTAATACTGACCACATTCACAGAAAGAAGACAGATCACTTACTTGATTTTGAGTTTCTGCAGCTGTTCCAAGGTGACAAACTCCAACAGGTCCTCCAGAGTGTACTGCTCACTGGTTATCTGAACAGAATTATCACAGAATGACACAATCATCAATAAACCTCTAAATTGTTCCCTCAAAATTAACAAACTGTATGTAAAATATAAATTAACTTGCTGAACGATCATGTTCACAAATAACACATTGAACCTAAAACGATAAAATACTGTGAAATCAGTATTACCGTAATTTTTTGAATATAAGCCGCACTTTTTCCCCAGAATTTGGAGGTAAAAAGTTGGGGGTGTGGCTAATACACAGGTTAGGCTGCTTATACACTTTGTTCAAGCCATTTTCATCTGTTCTATCATGTTTGGGGGCGGTGCGGCTTATACATGAGTGCGGCTTATATTCGAACAATGACGGTATTCTTTGGTTCTTATTTTTATGGATAGATCGATCCACAAATTTTATGACACAATGAATTATTAATTATGCTGGTTAATCTGGATCTACTACGTTTGTCCATGGAATAGCGGCCATAACCCGTAAAGAAAAGGGTTAGAATTTACAATGATAAATAATACTGATTGAGCATTACTTGACAGCAGTGAAATCACATACCTGATCAATGGATTCAGGATCTACTCTACAGTTCTCTAACCAGCGTACTAATGCTTCGTCTCGAGGGGCCTGAATCACAACTGACGGAGCAACAGTATTGGAGACTGCTGTGGACATAGCTGAAGCTGCTGAAATGCTCACACCACTCATCAACTGTCTGAAAACAAAATATAAAACTTCTCATCAAATAATTACTAAACACAAACTTTCTTTCCCTAAACCCTTTACAGCACATACATTGGTTATACTGCGTGACTGTGCGGCTAGTGTAAATCTAGATCAGTTGGCACATTTGTGCCATCTGATCTGGATGTACAATGATCACCTATTGAATAGAAATAATCCAAAAAACTTTCAAAGTAGTGTAGATCTGCCAGCTGATCTGGAAATACACTATTAACAAATAAATTAATGTGATTAAAGTTAAATATTTACATTCCAATTGATTTCTTCATTTTAAAAATATCGGTTCATTTTGCATGAACCGCATGACCCGTAATGACGTCAGTAACGTCATGGCTGTTACTATTGAAAACTCCCACGTATTACTCCCTCTTTTCACTTAATACTAATTTTTGAAAGCGTTCGACTTAAGTTTATTTAAAGAAAAAAATGAATAAAATGTAAATATAAGTAATGATTCTTATTTTGGTGCGGTTCATGCAGATTGGACGTGCACGCGAGAGCTGGCAAATTTACCATAAAGCGCTAGCACGCTTTATGGATTTGCCAGCTCTCGCGTGCACGTCCAATCTGCATGAACCGCACCAAAATAAGAATCATTCCTTAAATATATACATGTACATGAAGTAAAGGGTGTAAGTGGGAGTTGAAGACATCTGAGAGAGTAGGTTCCAACAGGATTACAGGTCATGCTGTCAAATGCCGATGAAGAATAAATATTTGATAAAAAAATGGAGACTTACCCTGGTAAAGCCGATGTTTAATTTTAATCTTTTGAGTAAAGAACAGAGCCAATTTTAAAACAACTTACCAATAAAAATCTTAAAACTCTCAAATTGTAACAGTATGTTTGTACTCCAAAATTTACAATTGAAAACTGCTCTGTGCATATAAAACACTTTTTATTTAAAAGGGATGAAATTCTTTGGAAATACAAGGAATTAGTATTTTTTATTTAATACTGCAAATTAAGTGTTTGTGATAAGTGGCATGTGTAAAAACCAGCAAAATTTAATGATATCACATCTGAACTTTTAAAACGAAGTATCTCAAACAGGACAGTACTTACTGTAAAACTTCCGCCTGCATTTTCCTCTCTGTGATGGATTTCTTGAGCAGTTCAGAGTAGGCTTTTTGAACATCGAGCAGTTGTTGTAACAAGCTGTAATATCAAACGTCTATCTTAATGTGTTTGTTTATGTATGATCAACACCTGCTTACTGGTAAGTCATAAAGCAAAATTTCAACCATCTTTAATGGCTGAAAACCTACATGCCTGTGCAGACATTTATTTTCTGTCTTGAATGGCACCTTGCCCAAACAACCAACTCTTTACAAGGTAATTGTATAAAAGCTCTTCATATAAAATCATCAAACCCCGTCAGACCACAAGCACTAAACAGAAGCATGGTTCTTCCTTAACAGAAATAGATACATTTCTTAACCCTTAAGACAACTGCATTTTTAAAGTTTGTTTATCAAGAAAACCAGGCTTTCTCTGTTTAAAGGAAGTATTGCTATCTTACTTGAGATTTTCATCTTCATAGTTGTCTAGCTGTCGTCGCAGTTCCAAATTTACTGACTTCCTGTAAGTACCCGTTGCAGACTTGGCAGAGCTGGTAGATGGCACACCTGATGTCGCCATATCCCTCTCATCTGCATCACCCGCCAGGTTTGCGCCAAGCTCTGTACAAAACAGACATTCATTTAATCACACATGCAGGTTTAAGACTATTGAAAACCATAAATTTATGGCTGATTAGTTCTTAAAAAACCCCACAAATTTCATGCCTCAAATATTTATGCATTCGTAGTATCAAGGCTTCTGACATTTACAGACTTACTGAATAACAAGTGACATATTACCTGGTGAAAGAACAGTGATGGCAGCTTGGGTGGCGTTCCTCAGTAAGTTGTCGAGAGCAAACATCCAGTGTGGCTGTATGTCCCGCAGACGCATGTTGATACTCACCTAAAACATACATTGACATACCTAAATAATGTTTAGTACAGGCCAAGACCATAAATCTCAAATAGCTGATTGGTTGATTTTCAGCTCAGTCTCCAAACTGACCAATCAAATTACATTTCAGAGATTTAGGCTGGTCTTTAAAGTTCAATTATGATCTCGGCACCATTGCCCCCCACCCCTCCCACCACTATCCTTCCCGGACACCCACCCACCCGAGGTAGTACAATTAATATTAACTACATCTGTGACTTTGTGAATATGCAGCTTTTGGAACATTAAAAGTAAAATATTTCTAAGTTCTTTATTAATCACTAAAATGTTAAAGGCAACAGGTAGACATATTTATTAGAACTTACATGTAGAAAGTTTCCGGTGTTAGAGTAAAATTCCAAAATTCAGTTTTATAATTTTCAGAATATTTCATATTGTATAAAATCAAAGTTGGAAAGATTGACTTACAGCTTCTTGAAACACATACAGAGCCAGCTGTAGTTCCATGAGAGCTGTGTGATCATATTCTAACATTTCCTTTACCGTCACTGTAAATGAGAAAGTTATGGTAACTCTTAACCAAAATATAGAGCTTTGTGATCTAACATTTGTTTTATGAACCAGAATTAGGTGTTCCACAAAAACCTTAATAATTTATGTCACGTAAAACTGCATTTCAAAGGGACATAATATTATTTCAAAATAGTGAAATAGGAGATATTATTCTTGTTGTTACTGATGGATTTGTTCATGCATATGATATATTCAAAGTAATAAGTGAATAACACAAATAGTTTAAAAGATATAGGCAATAATAAGTTTCATGTTAAAAGTGGGGGACTACTGGACATCGCCGCCAGACAACAAAAGGATCCCTATGTGTCAACCAGCTATTGCAAGCAACACATAAATCATCACCTTAGTGCAATAACGGTATAAGTACCATTGAAATATGAAGGAGATATACCATTATTGCACTAAGGCGATGAAATGTCTTGTAAGATCAATCTAAAGAGAATACACATCTGTGTGGGTTCTAACGTTTTCTTCACAGTCACTGCCAGTAACATTATTGGCCCCGTTTTATCAAAAACTCGCATCTTAGCTACGATTTCTACTTACGATAGTTATTTACGATAATATTTACGATTTTCGCAAACCGTTTTACGAAGCAATCGCAACTGCGACGATCGCAGCTACGATACGATCGCTCGTAAGTCATACAATACAGTGACACAGTCTAAAATTATCCGTATCCGGTCACGTGATTTGGCGCGCACTTGTCAAATTTGACAGACGACAGATCTTGAGATCCACAATGGCCGCAAAACGAGCGCCGAACTGGACAATTTCCGAAATAAATCAGCTAGTGGAAAGTTACTGCGGTGATGCTGGTGATGATACCGAAGAGATCTGTGCGAGGTAGATATGTTTATATGTTCGTCGACAAGATCTATCAGAATAAACAAGAGATTTGGGTTTGTTCCACATTTTCCCCGTCTTGTATATCTTTGATATAAGATATCTTTTTATAAACTACTCTAACCCCCACATTCTGTGACTGACCTTAATTGTAATTGTAATGTATCTATGTCAATTATCATGCTTCTTTATGTAACCCTACTACCCTTGTTGAGTGTTGTGGTGATTAACGGTGTATTTGGGTATTGTACTATTATCACAAGGGGAGTCACTCCATTATGGAGCAACATGGTGGAAAAAAACTAAAACAGGATAAGTATTTGTTTCTCTCCTTTGAACGTTATTATAATTGTCAGATCAACACGATCACTGAAGGCTGTTGTTTCCACAACGGTAGGAAAAATTTAACCCTGCATCTTGATATGGGTGACAGATGAGATGGCGATTTTTTTTCAAACCGAAAGTTGCACAAATTTAAATTTTGTGATAAGAAGTTGTTCATGATTGCAAGTTTATACCAGGCATGTTGTGATGGTTTCATTGCAAATGTTAAGAATTACAAATAGATATATATAATATTACCACATAATTTGCCTTTTTGATGTGGCTGATTTGGGTCTCGGAAAGAGCAGCCTCACCCAGGATTTGGATCGCCTGCCTACCGTGCCATTACTCTACCAATTGAGCTACCAAGGCCACTGTTACGAAAACTACTACATTTTACGCCCCACTTACATGAGACATTTCAAACTAACTTGGAAATGTCTGCAAGGTTCTGTCTATGTTCGGGTCGAATACCCCAGCCACATGCTTCGCCCTAAGGAGCTCCAAGGGCAATCGCCCTGTCCATGAGGCCAATGTGGTAGATTTGGGTCTTGGAAAGAGTAGCCCCGACCAGGATTCCAACCTCGGACCTGAGGCTAATCGTGCAGTTGCTTTACAAATTGAGCTACTGAGGCAGCTGGTACGAAATCTACTACAGTGACAAAGTTTGTCATAAATAATATTGTTGTAGACAGGGCTGGACAAGTGTTTATTTGTGTACCTTATCCAGGATTAGCTGAGTCAAAATTTCACATTGTCCAACTTTCTGCATGCAAATACTAAATCGACATACTGAATATTTATTTTAGATATGTCTGTGAATGGTCTGCATTGATAGCATGTAAATCCGATTTTATATAAATTTACTTTCAAATCATGGTTCATAAATGAAACATCTTTATTTGTCAGGGTGAATGCTGTTGGAGGAAATCAGAGAACCCAACAAGACATTAAAGACAAATGGACATATCTAAAGGTATTGTTTTATATTTAAAGTTACTGTTTTTATATCAAAATCTAGTTTTAGGATTACTGTAGTATTTAAAAAACATAATTACAGCAAGTGATAATCCTCTACCTACTGTTAAATGAAATAAATCATAAAAAATTTATTATGAAATAACTGTCATGACATACAAGAACAATGTGCAGTCAGGTATTATATGAATGGTAGTGTCTAGAGGTTCGGACATCTGACCCGGTAATCAGATTTTAGCCCATATTAGGACAATTTTTGAATCTATTACAAGATAGATTAATAAAAAAGTGGCATGTGAAGTAAATTTTATTGTATATTTATCATGTTTATAGAGTGAAACAAAAACCAGGGAAAGAAAACGAAGACGCTTTGCTGCTGGGACTGGAGCAGGTCCTGCTCCACCAGCCTTAAAGCCATGGGAAGAGAAGGTAACATTCAAGTCATCATCATGCATGACATTTTATTAGTGATGTAAAACCTGAATGGTTAAATTCATGAAATGAGAGTATCCAAAATCTAGGACTTCCAGTGACACTTTTATAAACTTAGTTCATGTATGACACTATGTTTATATATATAAACTAAGAAACCTCCTATCTTTGTTTGAAAAAGTATTTCTTGTTGATGAAATATTTCAATCCTGAATTTCTATACTACTCAAAGTTTGCTTAGCACCAAGTTAACCACACATCCTTGTGAGGTCTACATTATAAGCAATTTGGAAATCGTTAAGTGATGCATCGAGAAGGTAGACATCGACAGTTGTTTATATCTTTATGTGGTTTTGTTTTGTAATTACACATCCCCTAATATTCCATTCAAAGTTGAAATAAGCCTTGTAAACACCCAACAATTGTTCAAACATCTGTCTATATTGTTTAATCAGTCATTATTCTCATTAATCAGGTGAAAAATAAACCTAAAAGAAATCAAACTAACAATTGGCATACAGCAGATGATAAGTACAAAAATATTCTTGGTGCTTTGCAAACTGTGAGGAGCATAGTATTTTGCAATTACAGTGGGATAACAAATGCAATGTTATGTTAAAATTGTCTTTAGTTTATAGAGATTTATAAATTGTCTTTAGTTTTCAAACTTAATAGATTTCATTTTCTGACTTTTGCAGATTCTGCAGTTTCTGCCGAAAGTTCTATTAGATGGATTGGAAGAAGGCACGGACTCCTTTAAAGGTAATTGTAACAGGTTATACTGGTAAAAATTAAATTCCAAGTATGTATGCCAGACACCGTCCACATTTAAACAAATAATTACCGTCATCATTTAAATATAAGCCGCACTCTTGTATAAGCTGCACCCACCTCCAAAAACTGATAGAACAGATGAAAATGGTTTCTCGCAATTTATAAGCAGCAATACCTATGTATTAGCCACACCCACAACTTTTTACCGCCGAATTCTGGGAAAAAAGTGCGGCTTATATTCAAACAATGACGGTATATCATAGTAATATCATTTTCATTAATTCTTTCTCAGTCCTATATATTTCAAGCTTTTACCAAATTACTAAGTTTTTGACAGGTGCAAATAAATATTAATGGTGAGGAAGTTTAGGAATATTCATGTACATAAAAAAAATCTTGCTGACATGAAATGGCCACTTTTCTATGTCAGTCTTTAGAGTTTATTATTTCCGATACAAAATAAAGACCACTGTTAAAAAAATAATTTTAGTGGTTTTAATAGCAAAGTAACTGTATTATGACAGACTTCATTGTTAAATGATTTTAAATGATTTCAGATGCATCTACATGTAAGGTACAGCCAATTATACCAGACGGGGTGGTACCTGAGGCTGGAGAATGCTCTACCTGGTCCAGCACAAAGTCAAGTATTTCAGGTATCATTAACAAATGTTAACAATGATATTTGCTTTTTGAGGAACCTTTTCCAGATTGCTCCATTCATTTACTGGTTGATTTTGGCCTAAAATTATGAACAATTGACCAGGAAATTGAAGGTCACACACACTTTTACTAATATCTCGTAAAGTTTACATAAGTAAATCATTAGGACACAATAAATTGTTGTCAGTATCATATTACTAATGTGGGCAATTAAAATGATGTTTTGTGTTCTTTAGTTTTTGTGAGTTTATGTAAATAGAAGTTGAGGGAATTTTTAGATTCTGCTGTTTTCTTTTTACTTTTCTAACGTGTCTTACCATCTGTAAAATAAAAATGCATTAATAACATACACTTGTGCAAAGTTTCATTTAACATTATTTTGCCGTTATTGAGATTTTGATAATTTTCTTTTTATCGATGAATAGAATTGGGAGGAGTGTGGCAGGCCCTTAACCCATAAATATATAGTAAAGAGATAAACAAAGTTGACCTAGATCACATTAGTTGTTACCAGTTATTTTTTCAGCATGTTTTTATTGGATGATGACACTCTAGGTTTGTTTCCATTTAACTACATGATGGATACATGGAATAAGAGCTAGGCATTTTTTATCTTCATAACTTGTTGTAGTTAACTGAATATGGCTGCTATCTATAGGCAAAGAGTGTAAATCATGATCAGCCAGCATGTTGAGGTACACACTGGAATTTAAATTACACAATGGATCTACACTTGTCACTCAAAAACAACAAAACCCATATATGTGAAAAATTGTGAATATTAGGAGTTTGTAAGACTGATAATTTCAGCAAACTATTTCAATCTAGCATATTGAGAATATGTGTAGGTGCGTTATTGTGCAAATTTATATTAGGGTCAGTTTCATTTACTTATTTTGGTCCATTTCGGATTTATCCCGGGAAAAGAGTTTCTTAGATATAACCTATGACCAATTGCTTATGCTGTATATATATATGTTAAGCATGTATTGGGTATTAAATAAACAACCGGCTATTGGGTAAAAATTATGTCTTACTTTCCTGAAGGTTTCATGCATATACTTTAGTGAGTAGTTTTGATGTTATTCCAAAAATACAGTTTTATAAAGGATGCAGGTCGGTTGACAAAAATATCCCAAATTGGAAATTCTCTTCCAAGTCATTAGTTGTGCATACTTTTCCTTAATTGTTGTTTGAACCTTATAAAGCTCAATTAAATACACATTTCTGGGAAGTTTCATCTCTTAACATGATAAAATAAGCCCAATACATGTATTTGAGTTTTCCTGTGTTTGTTAACTGGTTCGAGCCATTCTTTTGTGCAACAGGTGCTTGGACACTAAGATTAATTATAGTGACTTCATTTTTAAGAGTTCCTTATGATAAAGGCTTTGTTATAAAATTGTTTTCATATTTTTAAAGCTTCATGTTTGTTTGCATTTGCCAGAAATGGCTCTCTGACCTGACCCTTGTTGTTTGTCAGCCATCTTGGATTTTGAGTCAATGTCTAATGTAAAATGTAGTACCCATGTTTAATTGGTTTAATGCCAGCTTTCATTATTGGAAAATATATGTATAAATTTATTGTTGGAATAAAACTTTGAAAGTAACAATTATATATATTGAAATTGAAATCTCTTGTTTTCATTTCTATTTAAACTGAATTACTAATTCTCAAACAGGGTTCTCAAATTTGAGCTATTAATAACGATAGTTTAAGTGAAAGAACTTTTATATTTTGTCCTCATAAACTGGACTTGGACTTCTAGCCAGTCATTTTAAAGGCCAGTGGTGTCGGCTGACCTGACTAGAAATAAATGAAACTCCTAAAATCCAATGACAACCCTTATGCATAAACGAGGTTTACAACAAGTGAAACACCTCTTGAAGACTAACCCTTGAACTGAACAATTTGGAGTTACAGGGGTTTGGTCTTTATTATGGGGGTAGAGAATACTGCAAAGCTATTAAAATGGACATCGAACAAGTGGTCCTATTATTAGGTGTTACCAATATTGAGGTGGTCTTTATTAGGGGTTTAACTGTATCTAGTGACTGGCTAATTTTCATTCTGTGCAATGTTGGTGATTTTACATTGCTTTTATTTTACTTTGTTTTTCTGAGTTGATGGTGTGATATTTTCATTATTTATATATATAAATTACATTTATATCAATGCATCAATCCATGGTGTATGAATAAAAACACAAATAAAATTTGTTAACTTTAATAAATGGCCTTTTTATTCACTATTCTCTATATATATTTAGGATGTAAAACAAATCCAAACAGTGAAACAGTTATCAAACTAGATGAGTGTTCAGTTGAACAAGTGTCGCCCACTGACAGAATAAATATGCAAGTACAATAGGTGCATACAAATCAATGTCTTTTTGGCACGAAAGTTTAAACCAATCACAGTGGATTAAATAAAACAATGTTTAAAGCATTCTGATTAATGCATCTCTCCTCTGAACAGCACTTCCCTGAAGGGGTTGAACAACTGCCTCTCCTTGACCATCCAGAGGTGGAAGGGGTTCAAGCAATGGTATTTTGTTGTCTATGCACATGTTGTGCAGTCTCATGCAAGCGGTTGAAACCTTGCTGCATTTTCCTGGAGCAAATGGTAAGCAACCACCAGTTCTGTCCAAACACCTGTAAAAAGGTTAAAGAAATGGCCTAAAAACTGACGTCCCCATATGGTGAAAAGTTGAAAATATCTATTAATTGTTTGGCTTTGTGTACCCCAAATAAATGACCTGACCTTTGACATCCTTGCAAAAAAAATGTTTTAATAATCCTGTAATCACCTTATCTGCATATCAATTAACATTCAAGCTAAATCATGATACAGTGTGTACTATTTGAGTAACTGTAAACTTCATAAGTTTCTTTTTCCATTTTTTTTTGTGTAAAACTGATATAATGCTGTGAAAAATACATTATCTTGAATATTTATTCCCCAAAAGCTCTCTTTTTCATTAGTTGTTTGTGGTGTCCTATTTGAATTGACATATTTATAAACCATAAAGTGCATTTTTCCTTGTGATATAGATAACAAATATCATAGTCATTCTGAAGATAAATTATCAGTTTTTGAAGCAAATGGAAACGTAAATCAAAAGATTGTGCTCAGTCCAATAGCTGTTTGTGAACAACAAAATAAATTAGTTCAGAATATCTTTTATGGTGGCATTGTACAATATGAGACTACAAATACCAGATATAAAGCATAATATGAATTAATTACCTAAATCTTGCTTTGAGCACACCAAATGCCTGCTCAATTATTGTCCTCCCCTTGGCATGTGACTCATTATACCTCACCTCCTGAGGAGTGGTTGGGTTGGAGAGAGGTGTCAGGAGGTACTTTTTTAGTGGGTAGCCACTATCGCCCAGTAATACACCTATGTCATTGTGTTCCAGATATTCCTGTGAATAGATACAAATTAAGCTGTTTGTCAAGTTAAACATACATAATATACCATTTGTTAAAAATAACTATCATAAATACATGTATACAGTCACAAATACAGAATTTAATGTATATCTATCAAAATACATAAATGTAGATATAAGTATATCAATCACAATTCTATAAATGAATATCAGTCCCATAACTGCAGCTAAGCAAATAAAATATACATGTATGTAATTATCATTCACTGTTTGGCAAGTGTTAATCTATATGAATTGTGCTTGCTCTTAATTTTATCCAAGATGATAACTGAATAAACAACCAAAATTATATTCAAAAGCACAGCACAAAATGAAACTTGAAATAGAGTAACCAAATAGTAAAATTGAGCAAGTTGATAAACTTGTGTATATAATTATGTTTATGAGCATATTTTTTGTATCTTTTCATAAAGATTTACATCAGCGGATTGTCTCAATTTTCTATAAACCCTAATAATCGATAAATGACTTCTTCAGATTGGTATTATGTAGTTTCACGACAGCAATTTATTGCACAAAAACATCAAACAATTTCGAGCTGGCATAAATTCTACATTTTTCGCTGGAATTTATCAGCATTATTCCCAGCAAGAAATTCTATTGGCAAGGATACCACATTACAGGATCACTAGTCTGATTAAATTGTACATGATTATGTTTTCATCAAAAACGTCTACCTTTAACCCACATTCATCAAATGTGGCCGCATCATGTTGGGATCCGGGCCACTTGGCAACAACATCTGTGAATCTGAAAAGAAAAAATCTTTAATTATACTTTGTTTCGTTTTGATATAACAAAACTTTTACTTAATTTCTCATTCCATACTATTTTGAGTAAGTTGACATAACTTAATAATATAAAACTATGATAAAACCACAACAAACTAATTTTCTTTAATAAATGTCCACAAACATTCACTAACCAATTAATATGTTTGATACTAACCAATTTGATATAAACATGGAATAAAGTAATAAAATTCTAAAAAAACTGAAATCCTGAAACTTGTCAATTAAAGGGGTTGCCACACTCCTCCCAATTCTATTCATCAATAAAAAGAAAATTATCAAAATCTCAATAACGGCAAAATGCTGTTAAATGAAAGTTTGCACAAATGTATGTTATTAATGTTTAATCGATGAATAGGACTGGGAGGAGTGTGGCAAGCCCTTATATAGAAAAAAAGTTTAGACACACAGAAACATGAATTTCAAACTTTCGCCAATGTATTAATCATATTATTTTCAATATAACATGAAAAGATTTATATAGAACATTCATTTCATGAAAATTTATTTCGGAGTGGAAATTATTAAATTTGTGGTGTTACATTGATCAGAGAAATAATGACTGAAAATTTTCCACTATACCTCATCTTGTGGTCTACCACTGCCTGTACATTAATGGCATGGTAACCTTTCCGACATATGTACACGTCATGGTCTTCTTTCGGTGCCAAGATGGGAATTAAAGTCCCATCTATGGCACCGATGACGTTTGGCAGTCCACATGACCTATAAAACGCTGTCTTCACAGTTGCCATGGCATGGTCTTGGGGAAATCTGTTAGACAAAACAATAAGCTGTAATTCTGACAAATCAAAAACATAAATGTAATGCTCATTCACTGTCTGGCAACTGTTTATATATATGAATTGTGCTTGCCCTTAATTTTATCCAAGATGATAACTGAACAAACAGCCAAAATTATGTTCAAAAGCCCATCACAAAATGAAAGCTTAAAATAAATTAAAATTACAATTCCTTATAAGAGAGCAAATAGGTAACAAGGATATCCGAGACGAGTACTGTACACAATAAAAAGTCCCCAACCAGCTTAATTCTCTTATATTAACTTTGTACCATATTGATAATCTACATCTGCAGTAATTGATAATATGTGACCAAACATATAATTGGTAAATATTGAAAAATGCATAATCCTGAAATTAACTTTTTTTTCTTAAGTAAGTCTAATTGATTAATCTTTGTGAGATCATTTATTTTGTTTTATTAATTATTTCAAAATTACAACTATAATAGCATAATACATGTATATATGTAATTGGCTATTATGGTCATGTGACTGCAATTTCATATATTTCTTAGTAAAGCTGCTTCACATTCATTTGGCAGTTCTCACAAAAAAAGGTAAAAAACATTATCAAAATGTCTACATCATTAAATGAAAATGTTAAAAACATCTCTCTGATGTTGCAATTATAAGACTTGAATTTAATTTGTTCTGCAAGTCATTGATGTATGATTTTTAACACCAACACCTTAATGAATTGAATGCAAAGCAATAAGAGTGTAAGACTACCTTATGTTGTCCAAATTTCTATTCACAGCATCAACAAATGCTGACAGAACAACACAAACACTACTTTTGCTGACACCATGTAAATCTCCCAGTTCCGAAAAAAAATCCCCCTTTGAACAGTATCTAAGGCCGATGAGAACCTGAAATAAAAAAAACAAACAACAAAACTTGTGCATTTCTAAAAGTAATTTCAAATTTCATCATTAATTACAAATTTATCAAAGAGTGATATGCAGTAGATTTTGTACAAGGGCCTTGGTAGCTCAATTGGAACAGCGTCAGCACTGTCAGCAGGAGGTTTGAGGATCGAATCCTGGTCGAGGCTGCTACTCTTTTCGACCCAAATCTGCCATATCACAAACTTTTTTATGTATTCTTCTTTTTCTTGATGAAAGCTTGGATCTTTTAGACCGTACTTTAAAGCTCAGCATCACAAAGAAAGTTTGTATATTACTTTATTTAAATTTAATTTACGAATTCTAGGTTGTTTGCATTCATTAGCATATTTAATAAAACATAGTAGCATAGATCCAGTATTAAATACACAAAAATATAATAGATTTTTTAGTTGTGAATGTGTACAAGTTACAAATTAACTATTCACAATCATAATAAATGTTTCTGATTGGGTGTTAATAAGGTTACCGATATATAACCAAAGTAGTCTTTAAAAACTACATAACCCATAACAAGTTATCATTTTTGGTACAAATAAAGTTGTGACAGTTAAAGTTTCGATGTTCAGAAGTGGGTGGGGTGACACGCTCTTCTTTACAAAGAAATATTTCCGAATAGTACCAAGTCCGAGCAGCATTCCACTGCAAGGACTATCCCCATTTAAACTGACTTATCGAGATTAAACAACTTGAACAAATAATATTGCTTTTAGCAAAAGAATCGAGAAAGAAAACTTAGCCTTTCTTCCGGCAATATCGGTGTCGATGTAAAATAATTCTGTAAAAGGGAAACAACTGCTATGTTAACACCACTCTTGTTAACAATGATACGCGTAATTTACATATGGACGGGTGTGGATAGATTGGTATATTGCAAGACCCTACGTACCTGCGTTAGAGGATCTATCGCACAAGATCTGTTAGTGGATCTGACAAGGTCCTCCTCTAGCATATCAACAAGTTCAACGATGCTCTCTCTATTGAACCTGTAGCGGGACACAACCTCAAAATCCCTGAGGTCCCCAAGACCCACTCTGTCTCGAAACAGCCTTGGCTGTCTCCTTCTTCTTTGCGGACGCAGACGAAACACGGCTGCCATTTTACTTACGATCGATTTCTAATACTTACGACCGCCTAAACCCCCTCGTAAAGTTACGATAGATTTCTACGATATCGTAGTTACGATTTTATTAGTAAAACGCTATTACGATCCTACGATACAGTTGCGAGGATCGCACCTACGATCGTAGCTTACGATCGGTCGTAAGTCGTTGATAAAACGGGGCAATTATTCTTATTTCTTGTTGAGAAGTGAAGTGAAACCCCTCTATTAAAACCACCTCTGGGTGGTCTCAAAAGTGGTCTTGTCGTCTTGGTTATGATTTGGTCTTAATTTCGAGGAAGCAAATAGTGCAAAACTGTTAAGGACATTAGAACAGTGGTCTTGTGACTGGGAACGTCTTATTTTGAGATGGTCTTTATAAAGGGTTTCACTGTATAGCTAAATGAAAGCTGAGTTAATGACTTACATAATGCATCCTTGATGACGTTTGTGTTCTGATCTCTGATGTACTCAGTCAAGGCACGGAGCAACACTATAAGGTGATCCTAAAGTACAGAAACAATAAATACATGTTATTCACTGATACTTAACTCTTATCATGATTCTATTTCCTCATGTACTCGGTTAAGGCACCCAGCAACACTATAAGGTGATCCTTCAATAAACAAACAATAGATACTGTCAAAGTGATACTTAAATCTGAACATGATTTTATTGTAAAGTCTCAATTCCTCAAGCACCAAAAATTCTTTCTCTTCAGCAATTTGTTTGTGGACATTTTACATATTATACCAACGAAGGCTGCAATTAACCTTTGAATCTTTTAACACAGGTGTCAGTCTCTTGGTGCAGTTAACTTTAAATTACCATTGGAAATTGGAGTGAAGGAGGCTGATGAACAATTTTACACCTTAACACCCAGAGTGGGTCAATAATCTTGATGAACTTTTGCCACACATTCACACCTATCATCGTGTTCATAATCATGACAGACTTTTTTCACACCTTTACAACCAGCACCATGATTTTGATAATCATGTTGAGTATTTATCTTACCTTGCAGCAGATTAATAATTATGATGTCATTGAACTTTTTTCACACCTTGCTGTGGGACAATATTCCCACAAAAAATTCACAGAAGTAGATTGCAAACTGACAAACTAACACAATAATGATTTAAATGTGAAATTGAAAAATCAACTTCATTAATTGGTATTACTATGGGTAATAAAAATTATTTACTACAGACTTAAATTTATGAAAAGTTTTAACTATGAATTGCTTATTGGTGAGTTTCGGGTGGGATATCATGGCGTCCTCTATAGAGTGCTTACCTTGGTGAGTTTAGGATGGGATATCGTGGCGTCCTCTATAGAGTGCTTACCTTGGTGAGTTTCGGGTGGGATATCTTGGCATCCTCTATAGAGTGCTTACCTTGGTGAGATTCAGGTGGGATATCGTGGCATCCTCTATAGCGCTTACCTTGGTGAGTTTAGGATGGGATATCGTGGCATCCTTTATAGAGTGCTTACCTTGGTGAGTTTCTGGTGGGATATCGTGGCATCCTCTATAGAGTGCTTACCTTGGTGAGTTTCGGGTGGGATATCGTGGCGTCCTCTATAGAGTGCTTACCTTTGTGAGTTTAGGATGGGATATCGTGGCATCCCTGTGTATCAGCTCCATCCAGGTCTCCAGTACCTGAAAACATATAAGTATCATTCAAGTGTGTTGGGTAAAGATCGCGTGATCCAGCCGAGTGAAATATGCACAAGGGCGGTAACGAGGCTCTGCAGAGTTACCGCCTAAGTGCATATTTCATGAGCGCTGGATCACGCCATCTTAACCCAACATAAGTGAATGATACTTTTTCTTGCATACCGTATTTATTTTGCGCATTTTGAGGTATTTTCCCGTAACTTTTTCTTTGCACTACTTTTTTATAGGTGCTGAGTGATATACGAGACATTCCATTGTTCATTCATAAATGCGTAAGACGTCGTGACGTCATATAAGGCGCGTGACTCATTCTACATGGGGGGTGTAGAATCAAAATTTCCTACATGGGTGAAAACACCGGATGACCTGATCTGGTATGCAAGAAATACACTGTCAAGTTAGCAGTTCATCATACTTTAACAGCTTAACACTTTACTCAATGGGATATGGCTTTTATCCCATGGGTGAACATCCATGCCATCTGACCAGGATCTACAGTTGTCACTTTTTGATTCATTAAGTTATCTCTAACAAAGAAGCGACTATTGTAGATCCAGATCAAATGGGACAAATGTGTCAGCTGATCTGGAACTACACTGGTCACAGATATGAAGAAATCTTGTTTACATGGAGGAAAGTGTGAAGTTTTTTGGGACTCAATAGCACTATCCCCAGATGCAATTGGTTTGGTTTCGTTTCATCTGGGAGCAAAGTTGAAAGTTCTAATAGTTTTCCAATCTCACTAAAGTCAGATCTAACAAAATGTTAGATCTGATGACGGCCCGTAGATACCGTACATAAGCTTTAGCGGTTTTCCCCGATTACTATTTTTAGAAATTATCAACACAGGAAGCATGATATACAGCGCTCGCAACATGATCTGAAGATGTTATTACATTAGAAATAATTGCAATACTACATAAATACAAAAAATCAGCAAAATATGTCTTACGCAGGCTCTCAACACTTTTTATGGTTTAATAAAGAATGTTTACTTTCACTTTCGCGATTTTGTAGGCGACAATCTGGTTGGTTCAAACGGTTTGTGATAAAAACACGTTTTAGTTACTCATCGTCAGATCCTGATAGCGTAGCGGTTTTCAGGATATGATTTTAATCAGATTGATAGTTTTCCCACACATTAATCACATTCAGATGACAAATAGTTCATGAATAAATTCTGCTGAGGGTTTGATTTATGTGCACATAACAAGCGAGAATCAAACCGCAAAATATGTATGAAAATCAATGTAGAATGAGTGTTAAAAATTACCCAGAAAAGTGAACTTATTTATTTGATACCATTGTGATACTCCTTAAAGCACAATATAAGCATAGCAGGGACTGAATCGCTGAAAATAATAATTACTTGTACTTTAACTTCCATAGATGAAGCATGGTGTCAAGCCTATGAAAAATGTGAAGACAATAGTATATCATGTACCCTCTGTATATCAGCCTCCTTGGACAACATGTGCACGAGTGTGAGCCTCCTCTCCGAGTCTTTCCGCAGCATGTAGAACCCCTCGCGGGACGAGCTATCATGAGAATTTGTGTTACTCTGGGTACCATCTGAGTCGGGAGATATCACATCATTCATGGAAATACTGAAGTTCAGGGTCGGTGACTGAAGCCCTGGGGAAGTTGGTGTCGGGGAGGGTGACCGACTGAAAGTGTAATGCAGGAATATTATAGAATAAGTGATAAAAAAATACATGTGTATTCTGATAAAAGACTTAAAAAATATAAATATTATAAATACATTTGAAACTTGCCTCAAGTTTTACAGCCTAATATTGTTTAAATTTTGTTGTTTTTTCTTTTTAAGTATCAAAAAGCTGTGGTTATCGTAACACTTAACACTTACATTTTATGTTTCATTACTTAAGGCATAGTGAAGTGGTCTGCCATGAAAATAACAGTTTCTTATCAAATTAAAAATACTTGTATAAATTATACAATGTGATTCCTCCACCGTAAGGTTGTGTGTACAGCTCTAGCTAGCTCCCAACTCTCTGCCCCATATAACACTCACGATGACTGATATAACCCTTTATTATATACCCATGAATGATTTTAGCATAGTGCATCGTTAATCCGCAAAATTGATGCAACTCGTCAAGATTAGAAATTCCGTATCGAACAATGTTCAGCTTTCCGTGTTATATGTAACGTCATATATAACGTCACGGTAGGTTGTCGTAACTTTCCGGCAAATTACGAACTCCAAAATAGGAAATTTCCGTCGCAGTTTTACAAACGTTACGGTATTTTTACGCCATTCATAAATTTTCTACGCCATTCATAAATTTACTATCGCGTTACTATTTTTATTTCTGCTATTATGTATACCATGTTTTTGACTAAAATTTTGTTGTTTAGTTTATTTAAATTTGTTTTGAGCGAGAAGGGTATATAATAAAAGGAACATTATGACAGTATGCATTCTGTAGGTTCGTATTATTTCTCGTTGCGTATGTAACCACATCACGCTCGACCTTCGGTCTCTCGCGATATTGTTTACATACCCAACTCGAAAAATACGAACCTACAGAATGCATACTGTTATAATATTCCATATTTACTTCATTTAAACGACTTTTACCACACGGGCCAACAGTGTTGATCCAGATCAAATGGCTCAACTGTGCTATCTGACCATGATCTAAAATGTTTGCTTTTAGAGTCATTAGGTTATTTCTGACCAAGTGTCACTCCTGATCAGATGGCATATATGAGCCATCTGATCTAGATTTTTACTAGTCCCCATGTGATTTAAGTGTATCGATGGAATAAATGGTTAATAATTCTGCTTACCAAAAAGGGTAGTAACAAAGAATTTAGTAGTAGTTTAGATTAACGAGCATTTATGACAAAAACAGGAAAGTTGAACATCCTTCAATTTTACCCTCCGAGTCAGAATCACAGAATATTTAAAATTCATTGGATATGGACCCTGTAAACTATGTAGCTGCTGTCAACCACAATGTTGCTGTCATGTAAATTTTGTATCTTTTCTAACCATTTAATTTTTTGCTCCCACAAATTAGCTATGTTTTTCTCTTAGTGCATGGAAAACACAGAATGGTGAATTAAGTAGCAAGAAGCGTTGAGAAAATTGCAGAGTAAAACAAGATTGCTGACAGTGTCATACTGCCCTTGTTTTATGCATATTAACTGCTACAGGAGGTAAATTTGTCAACTTCACACTGGTTTTGGGTACAGTAAAGCAATGAAGCCGACTCTCTAATGGAAGGTACCTAACAAAACTATAAGAAACAGAAGCTCAGTTATTTCTTCTAGAATGATTACTGATAAAATAATCAAATGACCTTATAACAGTCAAAAGAAATCACCCTCTTTAATCTGTTAATTGCTATCTTATAAGTAAATTTCATCTGTCACAGCAAGCAGTAAAATGTATCTACCATGATGTGAGTTATAAATATTTAACCTTACATGTTTAGCTGCCATGGTAAGAGCGAAAATAAGCAGTTTTTATCTAAGTAAAATAAATATTCCCTCATTATTAATGACTATATCAATTATAATTATTTAACAAGGTTACTACATATATTTAAATATTTATACATTCATGCATTTAAATTGGAGGGATTATGTAGATAACCTATCCAGTTTTATTATTTGGATGCCAAAAAATAAAGTTTGATACAACTTAAATAATTAATACTGGAATATAATTATGACAAACCTTATGCACCACATTATTACACATTGGGGCTATACCC
>JAZAYU010000603.1:96669-223128 GCA_038501625.1 Corbicula japonica
TATTTATATTCAACTTTCAATAATTAAAAGCTGATTTATAAGTTATATATGCGTTTTATGAACCACACCATAATGTATAATTTCGATCATTAACACAATTGGTTTACATAAAGTTGTCTTAAACTAAAATAAAAGACCAAGACCACTTACAAAAATTTTCAATTTAATTGTCGAAATTAACAAAAATTTCCTATGTAGAAATACATGTTACTGATATGAATATGAATAGGTTTTCCCAGTATCAAAGTAAATTGACGCTATTAATTGACACAGTCTCTACCCAAATTTTGGCTCTAGTCAAGGAAGTAACTGTCATTAACAAGATTAAGCGTTTATCTACGGATCATAAATTAACTGTAGTATCTGAGAAGATGCAACTGAATTCGAATGTTTCAACATGTACAATGCGTAAATATATAATCTAACTTGAGATCGCAGTACGATCACATAATTTGAGATGATTGCCTGCTCTCCTAACTAAAGCGTATTTACTTGAAATGCAATGTATTATGTTTGCAATAAATTTATTTAATTCTTAACTTTATATTTGTTAAACTGTTTTCGTTTCCAATAACTTATTTTGGTGTTCTGTTAACAATTATTTTCTTATTTTTTGAGCGTGAGTGTATTTTAACAATTTACCAAAGCTTTTTGTTGATTTTGTTGGATCATACAATCTTTGAAATTTAAAAGTAAATATAATTGGATATTTTTATTGAGCAAAAGTTTTTAAAAAATTCATTCAGATAGTGCTTGAGTTACGCTCTTGACCTTTCCGCATGAAGGCATAGGGGAGACAAACTGCATTTTTTCTCGTTTACGAGTTAACGAGTTGTCTTTCTTAGAATACAATTTACTCCATAAACCTATCAAATAACGCAGCGTAGTTACATTAAGAAATTTCATGCCTCTCTTCAAACGGCTTGCGTAAAGATTTAATGGTCATGCGTATCGGAAAATATCATTAAACTTGACGCAATACATATCAATTAACCAGAAAAAAATTATGGCATCGCTTGAAAAAATTCTGAGCATGTTTTATAAGCGTTTAAAAACGCGTAATTTGTGAAAAATTGACTTCATTTTTCATAGAAAAATGCGCTTTTCAAAGGTTTTAAGAATAATGAATGAACAGAAAACACGATTTTCAACGAACAACAATCAGAGAGAAAAAAATCACCTCTTTGTTTTCAAAAATATTGCAGAAGACCTCGTAAAACCGAATATTTTTGCATGAAAGTGTTGACCGGAAATTCGGTTATTTTTTAATCTATAAAAGTTATAAAAAATGTAACTATCGCAAGTTACACCCCTGACTGGTGAAATAATCATGATTTAGAGAGTGACTAACATAACTATGTAATTTGTTTTAAATCATTAAATGATGTTATAAGATTTATTCATATGGAGTTTTTGAAAAGTGTAGATAAACCCAGTCAAATTGGCAATGTTTATGTATTTCAAAAGCATAAATAACTGTTCTTTCTAAAAGTATTTGGGAGAAATTAGATTGGCATTATCAATAATTCAAGAGCCATACTATAGTTAAAATGATCACTAAAGTTACATGGAGTAGAAAACAGAAAATAAATGAGCCATGCTATTAAAAAAGTGTCTCCAGAAGCCGATATAATTTCTTGAATAGTCATTCATAATTGCAGCATAATTCATTGGTTATCATGCCTGTAGCTGGAATAAATACAGTGTAGTCAAAATTTGTAACAAAACTTTATGATGTTTATTAGAAAATATAAACTAAATATTGACTTTATTTGTTACGGTAACATTGTCAGTTTAAATTGCATTACCTTTAGTTGGCCCTTAAACATGTTAAAGGGCTGTTTCAAAAAAAATGGCTGGAAAAGTGAAAAAATAGTGAAAAATTAAAGTTCGTTCAAATTCGAAACTTGTTATTCTGAATGCTTATTGAAACTGAGTACAAAACTGAAAGATTTTTGAAATCGGTCAACTGGTTGCTGAGATATTGTCATTTGAAAAATGGCAAGTGAAGTGAAAAAAATGTAAAGAATTAAAGTTCTTAAAAAGTCCAAACCGGTTGGTCCATATGTTTGTACAGTCTTTTCAGTGATCAAAATCAATCAAGTTATACCCATATGTGGCAGAATAAAAATTTTATTGAGCTTTATTGACCTATATTAAAAAAAATCAAAGAATTTTAGTTTATGTGCTTAAAATACAAGTATTACTGTTTCTTATTATTTAAATGTGTATTTCTGTTAAAATACATGTTGAAGCATCAGATATAAGTGCTTTTAGAACTTGTGGTATCGCATAAAGATAAAAAATTCATATTGTTAAAAAAGTGTGTCACACTCCTGACAACCATATAAGTGCAGTGTACTCAAAAATGTTTCACTAAGGCCATTCCTGTTTGTCACATTTTAACAAAACATGACATAGACTTCTAGGAAAAAACATGCTCTTGTTTTCATGTAAAGGATATGTTGACAGAATATTGCAATATGTGCATAATGTCACACTCCTGACAAATTTAGCTGACATTCCCTGAAGGGAGCTGCAGACAAATATAATTTCAATAGAGGTGATAATATTATAATTATTGCATCTAGAAACATGACACTTCATGATACACAAAACATTTCTTATGTACTATTAATCTTAAAAGTCCTATTAATTTATAAAGCAAAGAGGTATTGATTTTCTTGAGGTATTTTCTAATCTACCACGCTTGACTTAATAGCATATATTTTGATTACTTAAAGTATAATATGCTTAATTTAATCATTATTTGATGCCTAATGAATGCACCTTTAACTAAAACAACACTAAAACTTGTCTTTACTCAAGCTTTCTGTAAAATAATTGTCTGAACAAATGTGATTTTGAAAAGTGTCACACTTTTTTGTCACACTCCTGACATTTTTTGCCCTTTATTTTAGAATATTTTTTAACGGATGGTGCTATTTTGATGAAACTTTACAAATCTTTAAAGGGCATGATGAGACTCCTCTGCAAAGTAGGAAAATGGAAGTAACTGTTTGTTGTACATTTTTATACCAGGAAAACCAAAACCAGCCATTTTTTTTTAAACAGCCCTAAAGTAACAGTTTATTATTAAAAAAGTAACAGTTTATTATTTAAAAAAACAACAACATTTTATCAGGTGCTAAACCTTTAGTGCAAACTAACACTTTTGATACATTACTTGTGACAGAGTAATAGTAACAGCTTAAAATCTAACAACAACATTCCAGTCTTAACAACAGCATATTAGTAGCGAACAAGTGTTCTTTTCCCATAACACCTCTAACCATCTTTGGGATTCAACAAGAAAGCCACCATTGTTTGCCCTTAATGACCAAACATATTATAAACCCATCAAGCTACGTATGACTGTTAAAATTTTCTGTTTAAAACATGACAGAAAGGAGCTAAGTGACAAAAACTGGTTTTCTTCACGTGCATTAATTTGATACTTTTATACACGGTCCAAAGAAGTAACACCAGCAACAGATGATCTTTTGAAAAATTCACTATGAATTGTGAAAGTTAATTTAATATATCCAAGTATCAAAATCATTTTATTTCATATTGTAAAAGACAAGCTGAAAGAAGAGCATACTTCATATCAGGCCTCGATAAATCCACTCGCCCGCTCGCATTTGCGAGTGAAAGTTCACATCGGGCGAGTAAAAAGTTTATCAAACTCGCCCAGCAGGGCGAGTAAGATTCTCCAAGTCCAAATGCTGCTTCTCTAAACATTAATAAATGAAGTTATTCGGTAAAACAATCAAACTGCAGACTGCATAAACTGTCAAACAAAACCAGAAAACGACGTCATACCGAACGCGCACCTGCCGATCCCGTACGAATAAAACATTGCCGAATGCTACTATCGTTATGGAGTTAATCGATTAATAATTCATTGAAGCAGAGTGCGTTAGAATTTATTAAAATATAAATTCGGGCTATTTCGAAGATTATATATTAAATCTATAAAAACTATTATTATCAATTTATAATTGACTAAGCCGGTTATGCCGATAGACTGATTTTTCTTGACTAATAATCGCGCACCAGAGGCTTGGTCAAAGAACATTGTTCTGATAATGAAAGATCTAGTTTAAATCGAGCAGTATAATATGAAAATGGCGTCTGCAAAACAGAAAAGCATCAAGGGCGAGTACATTTTGTGAAGGGCGAGTACATTTTTAGGATCCCTCGCCTTGCAGGGCGAGTGACCCTGGAAAAATTCTTCGAGGCCTGCATGTGAACTTTCAAAAACTACAAAGTTTGGGTGAGGTAGGCAGGATGTAAAGGAAGGTTATTTGCCTAACAATTTTTACCAGAGTTAAGGACCTTTGATATTATTGGTGTAATGAGAAGGTAAAATGGAAAATAGCAATGTCAAGACATGATTTTCTTCCATGAAAGATAGGACTTGTCTCTGGTACAGAACACGAATTTTACAATTTTAAAAATTTCTTTATCAATAGAGCATTTATTTTATTGAGTCAGTCTAGATTTTTTTTATTTTGTAATGTAACATTTTGTATACCATGCAGCAGCAGGGTGGGATATTTTTACATGTAGGTGATTTTTTAGTTATTTTGATGTATCTATCTACTTGTTTGTCTGTCAATGTAGCACTACATATTACTGCTTGTTCATACAAAACTTCTACTAAATATTTATATTCCGTATTTATTCTTCTGATGCACCTTGTTACTACATCTTAGTTGTACAAAAGTTTAACAATTATATACAAAACAGCTTTTTTTCAAATGTTAACCCTTTACTCCATATATGCGCTTTTTAACAAGCGCGCAACCAGTGTAAATCCAAATCAGCTGGGACATCTGTAATGTCTGATCTGGATCTGCATCAGTGGCATCTTGGTCAGAAATAACCTAATGAATCTAAAAGTGGACAGCATAGGTCCTGATCAGATGACACAAATATGCCAGCTGATCTTTATCTACACTGTTTGCCCAAACAATAAAGTTTTTTGTTTTAATGTGTATTCTGTGAAGTAATAGGTTTATTATTTATGTCTTGTTGAATTCTTATGTCACCTCTTCAGAATGAACTACAAAAATGTTTTCTTCATGGGGCAATGCATCAAGTTTTTGCATCATTTTTTTTTCGAGGGCAGAAAAATTCAATGCAGAAATTCTCGGCCACAAAAATTACCTGCAATAAGGTGCAAGATGATTTATTATGCAAGTAACCTAATTGTTGCAGAGTTTTCATGTATTTTCATGCTCCTCCATAGATACACCTTTATGGCTTGGGTAAACAGTGCAGATCCAGATCAACCAGCATATCTGTGCCTTCTGATCGGAATCTGCATTGTTTATCTTGATTATTTCTGATCAAAAAGCGAACAGTGTAGATCCTGATCAGTGCCCAAGATCTAAATCTCAAGTCGCCATTTCAGCCAATCAGATCCTTGAGATTTGAGACTGATCTCAAAACTTAGTTTTATGATCTTGGGCCCAGATGTTATGGATATGCTGGCTGATCTGGATCTACACTGGTCACATAGGCCTTAAAATGTGTACAATTATATGAATTGAAGGGTTATTAAAGTCAAAGTTTATTTAATAAAATCAGGCTGCTAAAATTTTGACACCTTCTAACTTGTTGAACTTTAGATACAACTTTTATCACATGGGCGCAAGTGTTGATCCAGATCTGCCAGCAAGTCCTTACATTCTGATCAGGATTTAATAATATTTACTTTAAGATTCATTAGTTTTTTTTCTTACCAAGAAGTTAACAGTGTACATCCAGTTCAGATGGCGCTGATATGCTGGCTGATCAGGATCTTAACACTGACCGCCATATTCCATAAAACATTGTAAACAGATCACAGTTTCTTAATATTGGGATAACATTTTATAAGTTATAATTAGTTACTTTATCCCTGTCCTCCATATACATGTCTTTATGGCATGGGCAAACAGTGTAGATCCAGATCAGCCGGCACATCTGTGCCATCTGATCAGGATCTGCACTGATCGCTTTTTGATTCATTAGGTAATTTCTGACCAAAATGTGACCAGTGCAGATCCTGATCAGACGGCAGGGATGTGTCGGCTGATCTGATCTACACTGGTCGCGCATGAGTAAAAATGCGTATTTATGGAGGAAAGGGTTATATAATGATAATTACCATGTATATATACACTATTTGTTATGTCATGTTTGTTAATGTTTGTGTTGCCTTTTGTTTGTTAGAGGATCAGCAAGAATTTCAAACTACCAGTATGTTATTTTCTTGAAGAAGCAGTTTGTTTAATGCTTGTTGCGTGTGTGTGTATATTTGTTCAGTGTGACAATATTTTTGTGTTTAGTATTTACCTGGCACTTACAAATGCTATATGTACAGAGGAGATCCAATATAACGCATTCTGTGGGGTCCAGACTCTCAAATCATGTTATTATCGGATCCGCTATATTCGAGGATCCGAGGAACTTACGCTAATCATAAGTCCATATATAGCAGATGTAATGTTACCCTGGGTTAGCATTATAATACACGTACACAATATGTTTTATCGGTATTTGAAAATAAATCATTTTGTTGCCATGTTGTTGTTTTTCTCTCCAACTGGTGCCATAAAATTTACTACAATGTGAGTTTAACTCATTAACGTTTATACTGCAGGTTAATCTTCTCATGCAGAACTACATGTATTTGTAAGACCTGTACGCTGTCTAGAATGAAAACAGATTCTCAACACATGTCAAAATTAGACATGAGCGTCTCAAATTAGAAGCCAATTAACAACATCAGACACATTTATCATTTTATCGACAGTAGGTGCAAAAAACAACCATTCATTAACCATTTAGCATCCTTGATTAGGTGGCCCAGTGTTTGTACAGCAATTTAACAATTTGATGACAGTTTGCTTTTTAAAGAAACGTAGTAAACAATAATAAACAGATCCTAAAGAAACATAAAACATTTTTTCAACGATTCTCTGTACGTTACTGAATGACCATCATTGTCTTTATCGATTAACGCGGTATTAACATTGTTATTTTCCTTTTTTCCCTTTCCATCATGCAAAATGACCACTGATAGATTTTTACTATCACTTTATGGCGAAAAAAACGGGGTCCGCTGGTCGACCGCCTTATATTGGATGTCGCGATATAGCGGATCGCGATATAGCGGAGCTCCACTGTATTCAACTGTAAAGACATTAAATTGTATCAACTTAATTTTTTATTTTATATATTTTTTGGATACAGTTATTATTACTTAATGAAAATGCCGGAACGTATTGGCACATATTACAGAATGAGTGCTAGTTACATACTTATGCACAATTGTTAATGTCTTGATGTGATTTGCTTTGTTTGATTTGACTTCTTACAGATTTGTGTGTATGAAAAATGCAATGGAAATGGGAAAATGAGATGCAGTGGAAATTTACACATGCAATGGAAATTTTATTTTTTTCCAAACTTTACTCCCCCTTTTTTAACATACTGCTAAGCCTTGAATGTTTGAGCCACTTAATTGATTTTGAAATATTGTCTTTAGGTTTTGTATCTTTTTGAAATAATAAAGGGTCTTACAGATTATAAATTTGTTATGTCTATAGATAAACCATATTTATTATATCTAAACAAATTGAACAAAAATCATAATTCATTTCAATTATTATCCTTGCATGCACTCTTTTTTAAGGGAAATATTACTTTGGAGACAAAAAATAACACTTCTCTTATCCCATTTCTATTGTGTTCAATTTTTTCAACATAAGCATTTCAGTAAGTTCTAACATTCATAACATAGTGAGTCATTATATTGTCCTTAATAACATGGTATTACATGTAACTTTTCATTTAAGTTTTGAGTGGACCTTGTATTGGATAGTCTAAGTTATTCCTATTTCATAACACAAAATTGAGTTCATATTTATGTTTAACATTAAACAATCACTTCTTGTAATCAGACAACACATTATTGAATTCCATAATACAGCAAACTGTTGTTACATTCTGAAGTAATTAGACATGTGAACTAGACTGATGAAGTAAAAAAAGAGAGAAAATACTCAAAACTCTAGTATTATAGTATTATTAATTTAAGAACTGAAAATACTTTTTAAATAAATATGCGTCTGAACATGTGATCAAATTAACAGGCACAGGTTTCACTAAAATCTAGATTGTTAAAATTGAAGCTTAGATCTGACTTTGTGACATCATACATTATTAACCCTTTCCTCCATAGACACACATTTATTGCATGGGCGAACAGATTAGATCCTGATCAGCCGACACATCCATGCTGTCTGATCAGGATCTTAACTATTCGCTTTTTGATTCATAAGGTTATTTCTGACCAAAATGCGACCAGTGCAGATCCTGATCAGATGGCACAGATTTGCCGGCTGATCTGGATCTACACTGGCCGCACATGCATAAAAATGTGTGTATATGGAGGAAAGGGTTAACAGAACTTAGACAGACCTCTGTTCAGGTTACACATTTTGTAGTTTGTGGAGGGTGCAATGTGTAAAACTGGAATTGGTTGACATGTAAACAGATGAAGCAGCTATCAAATTACCTTACTTTTATTTAAATTAAATTTAATTAAAGGAAAAAACATGAATTTTTACCTGATGTAATCCAATAAAATGTAACAGTTGTTTATTTTTAAAGTGATAGATATTAAACAGACAAGCTGCTAGGTCAAGTTTGTGTAGAGCTCTTAAAGGAAATGAAGTATGGAATCTGTAAACTTGTTCAAGTCAACACTTGTCAGATAGATTAACCTTTTCCTCCAAATAAATGCCTTTATGGTGTGGCCGAACAGAGCAGATCCAAATCAACCTGGGAAACCATGGATGTATATATGGAGGAAAGGGTTAAAATATGAATAGGACTTGTATATCCCATCTTATATCCCACATGTGACCAATGTAGATCCAGTTTTGCCTTCACATCAATACCTTCTGACCAGGATCAACACTCATGTTTGCTTCCCAGTTAGTAATGACTATATTAATATTAAAGCAACAATTGTAGATCCTTATCAGACTGTATGGATGTGCAGGCTACACTGGTCACATACGGGATATATATAGGTATTTTATATGACAATTGATTTACACGATTTGTATAGTTTATGTAAGCACTAACAAAATATGTGTAACAGATACAAACTTTCAATTTGTAACTGAAATGAAAAATACAGTAAGTTATGGGGAAGTGTTTCTCCCACCATAGAAATTATGGTTCATAATTATTTGATTTGATACTTTTTAAGAAAAAAGTTAGGTTTTACAATTTAAATGTCCATAAGTAAGAGTTCATCCATGGTATGAAAAATAAAGAGAGTAAATATTAAAGGATTGAATCGAAATTTGATGTTTTTTTCATTTAGGTATTGGAAACAGTTACTGTGTGAAGCCCAAAGGGCTTCATGCATATTTTAAACAATCCAACTGTCTTTCATGCCCAAATGAAAATCATCAATATGGCTTTAATCCTTATATTTACACACATAAATTCTCTAATACACAAATTATTTGATGAATTTGTGATATTACGTAATTTCTAATGGCTGTTTGAACAGCCATGTTGACTACAAAGGGAATGACGGCATGCTTTTTCACAGCAACTCGAAAAACATCCATGCAACATCACAGATCAAAAAATTGTGCACTGTCCAATCAATTGTGAATGATTCCTCTGTAGCCATGCCGGTTAAAGTAATAGTTCACACTGAATACCATCAGTGATTTGTTAGATGAATAAGATTTCATCGTAGAGGACGAAGTTAAAGTGTCAATATAATATGATGGAAACATTGCTGTGATTTGCATGCTGTGAGTGATTGCACTGCTTCATCGTGTACCTCTTTCTAGGCCGCAGCCTTTCCGCAAACGAGCAGAATCTGATGGTACCCTTGTACACACTGAGTAAGTTGTTGTCATGTATGCTTACCCCACCCACTTTCTGTACTTAACTCATTTTATGATTTTCTTTATGTTCTTTCTGATACTTTCAATGTTACAGCTTAATTATATTTCAGTAGTTGTTATTAATTTGGTGTACTCAAATAAAAATTTTATAAATCGCGTAAAATAAATAATTAGTGGATTATTTAATTAAAGGTAACAAGGGCAGGGAATTTCAAGATAAAAAACATAAGGCAGACAACTTATATTTAAGAAATAATTAACAGCTGCATTTGATTTTTTGTAGAATTTAATATCACTGGACACAGTTTAGATGCCTAGGAGTTTATCAGAAGGGGCTAAGAATGTAAAATAATCATTGATATAACTTTTTTTAAAACATTATAAATAAAGAAAAATATAAGTGCACATGAATGATCAATGATTTTTTCAAACAAAAAATGTCCTAAATGACATAAAACAGCTAATTTAGATAGAATTAATGATTAGAAATTTGCAACACCATAACTGAATGCCTGTCAGTGTTTGTCTTTGGATTTTATCCATAGGTTTATATAAAAATGTAAAAACAAAAACTGACATCTCCGAAAATCCCAGAATTTTGTTTCATATTTAGTATTGTTAGACCTTTCCTCCATATGTATGCCTTAATGGCATGGGCAAACAGTGTAGATCCAGATCAGCTGCCACATTGTGCCATCTGATTAGGAACTGAACTGTTCACCTTTTGATTTATTAGGTTATTTCTGACCAGACAGCAAACAGTGCAGATCCTGAACAGACTGCATGGCTATGCTGACTGATCTGGATCTACACTGGTCACACATGCAATATAAAGCTTTTATATGGAGTAAAGGGTTTAGGGTGTTTAAATGCTGGTAAAGAACTTTGTATGTTGAGTTTCATTGTGGGATATAATATCTTGTTATCACCAGATCTGTAATTGTAAAAAATGTTCTACATGATTAATACATAGATGTTTTTAGTTAATGTTGACAACAGCTTGCCCAACATATAACTTCTGTTTTAATGTTTGCATGATAAGTGTTGTATGTACACATGGAGAACCTTTGTGGGGAGACAGTTGACATACTGTTAGAATTGCATGTTCTTGTATTATTTCTTATTCTAAACCATCTCACCTAAGTTTTTGTGCCCCTGTAAAAATGGGCATAACAGGTGTGCACTTGTCTGTACATATATGTCTGTATATAATTACATCCTCCAAAACTTCACATTTACTATCTGGAGAATTTTCTTTCAATCTTGCACAAATTACCAAGCTGGATGCATAGATAGTCATAAGAAAGGATTTTTTTCCTTCAACCATTTTTCCAGAGTTTTAGCCCTTGTAAAGTTCAGTACCAAAATATTGTGGCTTAAACTCCTCGTCACTGTATGGCAGATTTCTTTCAAATACTCACAAATGAGCAGGCAGGATGTTTATTTTGTTGTTGCCTGATTTATGTTGTTAAAAGAGTTTTTGTTCTTTGTTATTTTCAGTATACTTAAATCTTGTGTTCCAAGCTCCTTATTTGCTTTTAGTACATTCAGTAAAATGACCATATATTTGACAAACTGCCACTTGTGTAGAAGTGGGGGCATTTAAGTTCTGTGGACACAGTCTCATTAATTAAAATTAACTTAAAGGTAACCTTTCCTTTAGCTTTGCTCAGTTGATGACAAAAACTTTGTGCAACAAGTTGACTGAAGACATTGTCCAACAAGTTGACTGAGGACTTTGTGCAATAAGTTGACTGAGGACATTGTGCAACAAGTTGACTGAAGACATTGTCCAACAAGTTGACTGAGACTTTGTGCAATAAGTTGACTGAGGACATTGTGCAACAAGTTGACAGGACATTGTGCAACAAGTTGACAGAGGACATTGTGCAACAAGTTGACAGGACATTGTGCAACAAGTTGATTGAGGACATTGTCCAACAACTTGACTGAGGACATTGTCCAACAAGTTGACAGAGGACATTGTGCAACACGTTGACTTAGGACATTGTGCAACACATTGACTGAGGACATTGTGCAACACGTTGACTGAGGACATTGTGCAACAAGTTGACTGAGGACATTGTGCAACAAGTTGACTGAGGACATTGTGCAACTAGTTGACTGAGGACATTGTGCAACAAGTTGACTGAGGACATTGTGAAACAAGTTGACTGATGACATTGTGCAACCAGTTGACTGAAGACATTGTGCAGCTAGTTGACTGAGGACATTGTGCAACAAGTTGACTGAGGACATTGTCCAACAAGTTGACTGAGGACATTGTTCAACAAGTTGACTGAGGACATTGTGCAACAAGTTGACTGAGGACATTGTGCAACAAGTTGACTGAGGACATTGTGCAACAAGTTGACAGAGGACATTGTGTGTCAATGTTGACTGAGGAGATTGTGCAACAAGATGACTGAGGACTTTGTGCAACAAGTTGAATGAGGACATTGTGTGTCAGTGTTGACTGAGGAGATTGTGCAACAAGATGACTAAGGACTTTGTGCAACAAGTTGAATGAGGACATTGTGAGGCAATGTTGACTGAGGAGATTGTGCAACAAGTTGACTGAAGACATTGTGCCACAAGTTGAATGAGGACGTTGTGTGTCAATGTCGACTGAGGAGATTGTGCAACAAGTTGACTGAGGGCTTTGTGCAATAAGTTGACTGAGGATTTTGTGCAAAAAGTTGACTGAGGAGATTGTGCAACAAGATGACTGAGGACTTTGTGCAACAAGTTGACTGAAGACATTGTGTGTCAATGTCGACTGAGGAGATTGTGCAACAAGTTGACTGAGGGCTTTGTGCAATAAGTTGACTGAGGATTTTGTGCAAAAAGTTGACTGAGGAGATTGTGCAACAAGATGACTGAGGACTTTGTGCAACAAGTTGACTGAAGACATTGTGCAAAAAGTTGACTGAGGACATTGTGTATCAATGTTGACTGAAGACATTGAGCAACAAGTTGACTGAAGACATTATGCAACAAGTTGACTGAGGATTTTGTGCAACAAGTTGACTGAGGTCATTGTCCAACAAGTTGACAGAGGTCATTGTGCAACAAGTTGACTGAGGACATTGTGCAACAAGTTGACTGAAGACATTGTGCAACAAGTTGACTGAGGACATTGTGCAACAAATTGACAGAGGACATTGTGCAACAAGTTGACAGAGGACATTGGATAACAAGTTGACTGAGGACATTGTGCAACAAGTTGACTGAGGACATTGTGCAACAAGTTGACTGAGGACATTGTGCAACAAGTTGAGTGAAGACATTGTGCAACAAGTTGACTGAGGACATTGTCCAACAAGTTGACAGGACATTGTGCAACAAGTTGACTGAGGACATTGTGCAACAAGTTGACTGAGGATTTTGTGCAACAATTTGACTGAGGATATTGTGCAACAAGTTGACAGAGGACATTGGATAACAAGTTGACTGAGGACATTGTGCAACAAGTTGACTGAGGACATTGTGCAACAATTTGACTGAGGACATTGTGCAACAAGTTGACAGAGGACATTGGATAACAAGTTGACTGAGGACATTGTGCAACAAGTTGACTGAGGACATTGTGCAACAAGTTGACTGAGGACATTGTCCAACAAGTTGACTAAGGAGATTGTGCAACAAGTTGACTAACCTGATTGTGCAACAAGATGACTAACCTGATTGTGCAACAAGTTGACTGAGGATTTTGTGCAACAATTTGACTGAGGATATTGTGCAACAAGTTGACTGAATGCATTGTACAGTCATTAAAATGACTGCTGACATTGTTCATCAAGTTGATACCAAGAGATCATCTCCTGTCTCTGATAATCAGGAAACTTGGCATGCTCATGTAAACAGGAAAGATTTCAGTAGTTTTCAATTTCACAATGTTATGAATTTTAAGTGCACGGTGTTTGCATGACACAGTTACTGTCTGCAAATTCAGTCATTAACTTGAGACTGGCATAAATTGATTCACAGTTATTATTTAACATACAAAGTTGCTGCCTTGCCAGTTGATTACAGCTTTTAGATTTCTTTGAGACAAACCGACCTGAAAAACATCAGCTACGGTGATGGTGAGCACTTACAATTCATATTGTTGTGAAAATCGAAATTGTCACAATAACATTCAATAGGACTTAAGGTGACTGAAAAAAGTATACAATTCACAAGCTTTCTTATAATCTGGATATATTAAGTAATATTTTGTGTTCATCATATAACTTGATGATAATGTTTGTTTTACCACACAGGAGGGTGATGAAAAAAGGGTAGGTTGTAGAGCATGGAGAACTATCAGACTCATAGTGTTCACCATGAACATACAGTGATCTCTTGTTGCTAAGCTAAATATATTTATGGAATTTGTTGCTAGGCAATGAATATCTTGGGAGAAAATCGTGCTTGGTGATTAAAATCAGGGGTAGGCATTATAAGGGGAAATGAATGTACAAAAATATCTGTGGGAGCTTGTTGCTAGGCTATCAATATTTAAGAATTTAATTGCTAGGCAGTGATAAACAACTAAAAAAATCAGGTTTTTGACAATGGTTGAACTGGGTCTATACAGGGGCTGATTTGGCTCTATACATTGGATAAGCTGTCTCTATTTTGTGGCTGATCTGGCTTTAATTTTCTGCTGATCTGATTATATGGAGTGGAGTATATAGTGGCTCTTCTAACTGTACAGTGGTTGATATAGGTTTGTATGTGGCTGATGTTGACTATACTGATGTGGACAGTGTCAATGTTTTCTGGGTCAATTATAGTAATGTTTTTGAACAAGTTGTTGCTTTAATTCTAAAACGACGAGATTCTTAAACGTCGTATGATAAATTTGTGCAAATTTGTTTTTGTATGTGAATGGGAAGCACTTTACTAAGATTCTATTAGGCAACCTAGTGATATATCCTTTAAGTCATGTACAGCAATTTTGTATTTGAAAATGAATTTTGGGAAATAAGTGTTTCACGGTTCTGATTTATGTGATCTTCTTGCCCAATTGTTACGATACCAGTTACAATCTTTACTATTGTGAAGCAGCAAAACATTGTATGTTTATGGGGTAGAACTGTAGTGGTTTGATAGATCGTGTGCTTCCTGTTTTCTTGATGAACCTGGACTATTGCACGAATGATTTCTTTAAATCTAGCCTTTACTCCATATTATAAACATATTTTATCACATGGGTGGCCAGTGTAGATCCAGATCATCTGTGCCATCTGATCAGAATCTCCACTGTTGGCTTTTATTGGGTTATTTCTGACTTAGAAGAAGATTAATAGTGTAGATCCAGATCAGATGGTATGGAAGTGCCAGCTGATCTGGATCTACACTGGTCTCCCATGAGATAAAAGCTGTGTATATGTGGAGTTAAAGGTGAATTTATCCTGCTATCCTGGACCTTCACTATCTTTTCTTTAATAACCTGTGCTGTGGAAACCTGTCCTGTACTAATGACTTGGCTTTAGAAATATTTATATTCCTCAGCCCCACCTGCGACCAAGGGACAGGTAGCCTAATTACAGCCAACACCCAGGTTTGGGAGCAAGATTTCCAGAAAGGGGATTCCTTTAGGGCAGTTTTCAGTTAGTTACATGAAAATTTTCAACTTTTTAACCAAAATCCCTACAAAAATAAAGATATTGCTAATAAATAATTGGGTCTGAACAACCACACTGAACAGCTCTGGATCACCCCTGCTAACCTGCTTATTACTTTACACAATGGTTAAGGACTGCTTTTGTTGCCAGGGGAAATTGTTTTTATTTGATGCAATGGTATAGAACTGTTTTAGTTGGGGTGGGTAATTATTATTATTTGACACAATGTATAAGGTAGCCATATTTTTATTGGGGAGGGAAATTGTAAACAAATAAATGATGTTTACTTGGCTGAATTTGTTTAGTCAGTTTACTTATGAAGTTTGTCAGTACACAGGTGCTGTTGCTTGGTCAATTTAGATAACCAACCATATTTGACTGATCACACCATTGTTTTCCCCGGTTTTGGACAAATGACAACATGATGATTAATTATGCCCATTTTCTTACTTAAGTTAATTTTTTAGAGTGTTCACATTCTAACAATATTAGTTGGAAAAAAAGATTGTTCAGGCTTCAGAAAAAGTATTAGAATTTTAACATAAGAAAAAACAATTCCACTAATTAATTGTTGAGTAATTCTACAGAACATATATCATCCTGTTGGTGCAGTTTGTCCTTGTGATGTTGACATTTTCTTGTTTGGTAGTAAGTACCTTATTTAAATTTAAGTTAGTTCATTCTTTATTCTTTGCTTACGATTATACAGAATGTTTATAGTTATATAAATAGTAAGAATATTGTTACGTTCTCTATTTTGTTGAGCCACAGAGAATGGTTTAACCCTGTAAACACTGAATTATTATAATGGACTCAACTTTCTATCAGTTTAGGCAAGTCCATTCAGTGATCATTGGGGTCTTTTACAGAAATTTATTAACTCAGAATAAGAAAAAAATGCTGTGCTAAGCATTTAAAGGGATAGTTTTTTTAGCCCCTTTCTTAGGTTTTCTTAATGGATACTTTTCAACCTTGGTAGCATCATGGTTTGTAAAAAGTGTTGTTTTTTTTTGTTTGATTTCTTTTCATTTAGCTAAAAGCATTTAAAGCTTAAACACCTGTATGGAAGTTAGTTTTGTACGTTCTGTAGTTTTTGCAATGCTTGCAGTTTTCAAGTAGCTTAAATATGGATGTAAATTTTGATAAGGTAATTTGCACAATTTCTGGAATTTGACGCAAAATTAAATTTATGAATATTAATGAAAGTAGATTTATTAACAAAATTATCTGGTCTACAGTAACTGTGTTGCTCTTTGAGCTTTTGTCTTGGGTTATTTTTTTTCAATAAGGAAATCATAGCCTTGAAGTCTCCTGGTGTCGACAAGTCAGTCTTCTATTTCTGATTTGGGGAGTGGTTTATGTGTGTTGAAAAATTTTCCATTTTATTGTAGCCAAATTTCCTTTGTCTATGTTGATTTTTAAAATTCCCTTCTTATTTAAGCTAAGTTCAGGTTTTTGAATTTGGTGGAATGTTGTTATAATATGTTGACCCTTGAAACTGAATGTCTGCTATAGAGTAGCCTCCCTTGATCAATCCTAGCCAAACTGCAGTGTTCCGATAAACAATGTACAGTAAAACTTCGAAAACTCGAACATCGAAAACTCGAGCACTCGGGAAAACTGGAAGTAGTTTTGCTGGTCCCGGCAAATTTCTTATATATTCTACATAAAAATACCACGGATAACTCGAACTTCGAAAACTCGAAATCTCGAGGACAGGTGTCGGTCCCATGGAGCATATTTCTTCTTTGTTAACATTGAAAACTCGAGTAACAAACGACCGATAAATTGTTCGCACCTCTGGGAGTAATTGGTAAACGGTGACGCAAAGTTTTCGCACGTTGTGACGGGTTAAAGTGCCAGTTAAATGTCAATCGCCAGCGAAAATTGTGTTATAATTGCTATGATTTAAAACAGGTTTTGATGAGAAAAATAATTTAATGATCACTCGGTAGGCGGATGCGTTGAGACGATAATTATGAGCATCTAATTAGGATTAATTTTATCTAAAATAAAAGGATATGAAACGAGGCAAATTGTATCTTTGTTATTTTACATGCGTATAAAAATAACGATGTGTAAAGTATACTGGTTTTCGGAAAATGTCAACAAGAAATGTTTAAAAAGCCGTTTTCTTAAAAAAAAATACATCAAAAGCTTTTCAAAAAGATACAACGTTTTAACAATATACATTATCAAATGAATCGTTTAATAATCAAGATTATTTTCCGATAACGTAGTCAACAACAAGGTCACAAACGTGTATATACGACTTGACTGAAAAGATCGGACCTCATATAGAAAAACCTCAAAAACTCGAGAACCATGGAAAACTCGAACATTTTCAAAATCCCCCTGAGTATTCGAGTTTTCGAAGTTTTACTGTATAGTGTAAGGATCTTGCTTCCTGCACCTTAAAATTCAACACTGTACAAAGAACAGATACTTCAATTTCTTACAAAGCATGTTACATTTCTCATCAGAATAAAGCCTGAAAGGTTATACAATTAATTGATAATTGTGACTGGGTGATTGGATGAGGATGAATTTTTAGGTCTGATGGGGATTAAAGCACAATAGAAAACATATGTAGTACATGTAAATTAAAAATTCTAACCAGCAGTAAATACTTGTGCTTATTTTTATAAATCCTTACTTAACCCTTTAACTGCTAAATTCATATAATAAACTTAGCTTTTTATCCCTATCAGCTAAGCGCATTCATTCATATGAGATTTTTATAAAACATTATTTACTGAACTTTGTTAGAGGGGTCTACCCTGGTTGCTGCCTTGACAAATGTTGTAATTATAGCACTTAAAGGGTTAATTGTTGTTTTAGCACATCTCTGAATCTTGTTCTCTTGTGTTTTGTAACTGATTGTGTAAATTCTACTTTTCCTCCATTCTCAAAAGGGTGGCTGAGAGTTTTCAGGAATCGGCTAGACGAAGGTACAGTTACCCCACCCACTTGCACCTAGCATGCTAGTTGTCTCTCCCACAGTGCAGTGTTACCCTCCCAGAATTTCCATTCTGTACATGCTGCACAGTTTGCCTTTTAATATAATTACAACACAACCCCCATAATAGAAAGCACCCTTTAATTATTAGTAATAATTTTACAATCTCATTTTACAGATATTTTTCCTATTATAGCATGGGCCATTTATGGTCACCTTCCCTTCAGAAAATTTCTTTAAAATCATGCAGTTTTCCCCAAAAAGTAACTTTACATCAGTTTTTTTTTCATTCCCTTTTAGAGAAGGAATCACACTATTTTCCCCAATATGATAGGGCATAGGCCCCTTCCCCAGTCAGTGAAAAAAAAACCTGGCACAGTAGAGCTAGCTAACCAAGAAAACTGTTGGGCTTAGTGTCCATAGACAGTTGTATACAGAATTGTTTTTATGCAGAAGGGTGGATGGGTAGATGGTCATTTTTAAACCCTTTTATTTACAATTTGATTTACAATAATATTGAAATATTGTTCGCTTTTTAATGTAGTGAAACCAGTTACTGATCAATGAAGAGGTGAAAACTACATAGCAACTTTTGTCAGCAGTTGAAGAAACAATTAATTGATGCCTGACAATTTTTATCAACACCACAAGATAAAAGGGTTAAAATCTGACCACTTCTGTTTCTGCATCAAATTACCACCACAACACCACCCATTGACCTGTGAGCTGTGACAAATTCACTGTTGTATTCTTAATGTAGAAAGTGCATTACATTCTGGTCTCAGTCTCTTCATTTCATAATCAGCTATAATAGTAATCAATTTGATACAGGGTGAGAAAGAATGTGCAGCCAGAATGGGACTCAAACCCAGGACCCCTCGCTTACAGGGCGAGTGCTCTCCCGACTGAGCTATCCGTCCGCTTACACATTTTCTCCCCAGATAGTGACTAGATTTGTACCGTTACATACACCCCCTCAAATTTGGAAATTCGTCCTCGAATTCTAGAGAAATACGTGTATTAAATTTGCTATTACAGGCTGGTGGCCGAACCTGCTAGCTATCAAGGGCCCCCGTTGGGCACCAAATGTCACGGGGTGAGAAAGAATGTGCAGCCAGACCGGGACTCGAACCCAGGACCCCTTGCTTACGGGGCGAGTGCTCTCCCAACTGAGCTATCCGTCCGCTTACACATTTTCTCCCCAGATAGTGACTAGATTCATACCGTGACAAATTTAATTACCCAATGTATGGAGTAATCCAATCTATGAATACCACAGAAAATTCAAAGCTCAGTACTTGAAATCAGACTATAGCATTATTGTTTTTAGCTTTACCAATGGTAGCTGTTGAGGACATTCCCAACCCTCATCCCCCACCCCTGTGTCCCCCTCCCTTTCCTTATCCCCTATGTCATTCTCAATTCACAATTAAAGTAGAAAGTATCTGAAATAAGTCATTTAATTGCTTTGAATGTAATTTCGAGGCAAACCCCGACATGTACAGAAAATAAAGCCCGAAAATCAGCTGGATTGACAATGTGCTTCCTGTGATTGTATTATTCATAGTGTGTGGTTTTTATGTTTATATGTGGAATGTATGCGTGGCTGTAATGTTTATATGTGAATTATATGTGTGATAATTATAAGTGTAATATACAAGGGTTTAACACATATTTGACTTATCTTGTTTAGATATTAAGTACACATCAGTTTTGAGCTTATTTTAACCCTTTCCTCCATAGATACACCTTTATTGTGTGGGCGAACTGTTTAAATCCAAATCAGCTGGCACATCTGTGCCGTCTGATCAAGAATTAAACTGTTAGAGTTTTTTTGTTTATCAGGTTATTTCTGACCAAAATGCGACCAGTGCAGATCCTGATCAGATGGCACAGATGTGTCTGCTGATCTGGATCTACACTGGTCACACATGCCTAAAAATGTGTATATATGGAGGAAAGGGTTAATGAACATTATGATTTATCAGAGAAGTTAATGGATGGCATAGGTCAAGACAATTTTAATAAGTGCATATACATTTTAACATTTGCATATAAATCTTTAACACTAATATAAAATAACAACAAAAAAATCAATAGAAAGCTAGTCGATTTATTTGGAACTAGAATATTTAAGGTTTCACATTAATTTAAGGAATTACTAAGGTTTTTAGAAATCTGCTGTTGAATTTGTACTGCTGCGACCTATAAGTAAGTGATGGTGGTAACACTGTACTATTAATCTCTAGACACATGATAGTGATATAAGCACATTTTGCAAGGTATAAAATTAAATTATTGTTACCGGTAGTTACATTTTATGTTAAAAATTGTAATTAACTCTGAATAATCTATGGATTAGAGCAATCTGTATGTCAAACCAAGACAAAATCACTTGCACTCTCAGTTTTAAACTCTTTCTGAAGCTTAAAAAATGTATCCAAGTTTTCAGTTAGGTACTTCAAAGGTCTTACTTTGATTTTAACCCTTTGCTCCATTAGATATAGCTGTTGTCCATGGACAAATAGGGTAACTCCAGTTTAGCCTGTACATATATTTGCTTTTAGATTCATTAGGTTTTTCTGACCAAGAAGCAAACATGGACAGTGTAAATCCAAATAAGATGGCTTGAACACTGCCAGCTGATCTGGATCTAAATTGAGTGCACATGCGATAAAACCATAATTGGAGCAAAGAGTTAAAAGATATGCCAAGTTATCAAGCTTTCGAATTGGTGAATGGTTTGTGATTGTAACTTTGCCATACACAATAGATTATGTCCTGTTTATTTGTTGATGAGTGACCTGTTTTATTTATTTTTTGCTGTAAAATCAGTTTCATTAAATTTAACATCAGATAAAAGAAAACTTACAAAAATTGGTAATATTATGTAATTTATTTTCTTGAAGTGAATTGTTCTCATTAGGTGTGCAAGCTCTTGGTAGGAGCTGCAAATAATAAGCAAGTTTCGTGGTTTGTAACGGTTCTAAGCCTTTGAATTAATCTATTGCAGCATGCCAATGCATGTCAGACACACTAGACGTCACTCAAGGTGCAATAAAATTTATACAAATATTTAAAATTATGCACATTGATTTATTTAGCCTGAGCTTTTTTCTGACAAATTGAAAACTTTTTTTTCCATTAAAAAACTTATTAATGGAATTAGAAATAACATATAAAGAGACTGGCCAATCTATTATCCTTGACTCCGTGGATACGGCTTTTATCTCATTAGTGATAAGAATAGATCCTGATCAGCCTGTACATTCAGTCTGATCAGGATCTTCACTAGTAGCTTGAATTCGACCAAGTAGCCAACAGTGTTAACACTTTCCTCCATATATACACTGTGAGACCAGTGTAGATCCAGATCAGCCGCCACATCTGTGCCGTCTGATCAGGATCTACACTAGTCGCATTTTAGTCAGAAATAACCTAATCAATCAAAAAGCGAACAGTTTTAGATCCAGATCAGACGGCACGCATGTGCAGGCTGATCTGGATCTAAACTGTTCGCCCTCGCAATAAAGGTGTATCTATGGAGGAAAGGGTTAATCCAGCTCAAGACTACAAGGAGAACGGCCATATCCCATGAGTAAAGGGTTACACCAATTCAGTGGGTTACAAACCATGCACTGAGAACTGATGTTACAGCAAAGATTTTAATAGTTTGTGCATGTGTATCATTTCAGAGCATCATCACCATTTCTCTCTGTGGACTATGGAAGGTATATCCCCACCCACTGTCTACTGTGCAATGAATTTACTATCTTGAATGTCTTCCATTATATCTCTATCTGATTATATGCCTTTTACGCTCGAATTATAACACAAAGGTTCCAGATGTGAAGTCAAATTTTAATTGATCATGGAACAAATATTTTATGATCATCACAAATTTTAAATGATCATCAGACATATTTTTATTGATCATCAGACAAATGTTCATTGATCAGAATTTTCTTATTTAATCTTGGCCAAATTTTAAAATTAATCATCAGACAAATTTTAATTGATCATTGGACACATTTTAATTGATCATTCAAAAAAATGTATTTGATTATCAGACAAAATTTAATTGATTATTTGACACAAATGAATTGATCAATAGACAAATTTTATGTGATCATTGTTGTGTTAAGATTTCATTATATCATTATTTTGGGCTGTTTATATTTCATGCACGTTTTAAATTTTTGCCTGTGATACTGTCATGTAAACATCCCAAAGTTTTACAAAACATTTTTATCCTTTAAAAATTATGTTTTTTGTAATTTAAATTTATTCCTATTGGCGTGGGAAACCATCATTTATAGCTTTGCTAAAACATTGGTCTTGGTAAAATTACATGGCAAACCGTAGCATCTATTGAATCATAAATAGAACTAGTTTGTAAACCTCATGACCTGTAGGGGTATAAATCAGCTGCACTTAAACTGATTGAAGTGCAAATTATAGCATGGGTGCAGGCACATTTCACTTTAACTTTGACTAAGGCACAAAACATTTTAAACATTATATTCAAGTATGTGTGATTGAAACTGCACAATTGGGCATTTTGATTTGCATATACTAGAAAAATAATGTTACAAATTTTACGTCTGCTAAAGTCGCGAAATATGATGACAATTAATGTTAAGTCTTAGAGTAGTAAGACAGTGAACCCTTGTAAGTAGCATGCTATGGTGATGGCTCTGTTTTCTGGTCTTGTGTGCAAATTGTCTTCTTTCAGGGGAAATAACTCATTTTAATTAGAATCATTCTTCAGGGGAAACAACTCATTTTCATTAGAATCATTCTTTTGTTTGACATTGTGTATAGAATTTACAGAAGTTGATTAAATTTTTGTTTTGAACAGGACTTTCTGCACACTCACAAGAAAGAATTAATTCGGGCTGTTGTTAGTCACTAATCTCTTAAACGGCTTCTAACAAAGCTCCTGTTGACCCTTTACTCTATGGAATATGGCAGTTATCCATTTGTGAAAAGTTTAGATCCAGATCAGACAGCATTGATATTCCAGCTGATCTGGATCTAGACTGTTTGCACATGCAATAAAACATGCAATATGTGGAGTAAAGGGTTAAATAATTTCTACTGTGAACAAACGTTCAAAGAACCATATTTTTCTAAAGTCGTAGTCCATTCATTGCAATAGAAAGATTTTTATTGATATTGTTGAAAGGCAGCATAAACATAGGTTGAAGTAAAAAAAAAGGCAAAAACTAAAGAAAAAAAAAATTGCGAAAAAAAAGGCACAGTTGCATCACAAGCTAGGGTATAGCCCCAATGTGTAATAATGTGGTGCATAAGGTTTGTCATAATTATATTCCAGTATTAATTATTAAAGTTGTATCAAACTTTATTTTTTGGCATCCAAATAATAAAACTGGATAGGTTATCTACATAATCCCTCCAATTTAAATGCATGAATGTATAAATATTTAAATATATGTAGTCACCTTGTTAAATAATTTTAATTGATATAGTCAATAATAATTAAGGGAATTGATATAGTCAATAATAATTAAGGGACTTTTTTACTTTGATAAAAACTGCTTATTATTGCTCTTACCATGGCAGATAAACATGGGAGGTTAAATATTTAAATTGTCCAACAATATTGACCTGGCACTTCATTAATTTTAGTAAAGGTCATTGAATAAACACGGGTGTAAGCGAAATCACCCCAGTGATGTGTGAAGTATTGGAATAGATGCCGGACTACGGCAATCGTAACATTTACGAAATTTAACGAATATGGGGTCAAATGCAAGAGAGCCAGGTCAATATTGTTGGACAATAACTCACATCATGGCAGATACATTTTACTGATTGCTGTGACAGATGAAATTTACTTAACCCTTGACTCAATGTTATGTTGGTGTAATCGCAGACAGTGTAGATTCACATCTGTGCTATCTGATCAGGATAATACTGTTTGCTTCTTGATCAGTAATCACCTAATGAATCAAAAAGCAAACAATGTAGACCGATACTGTCTAATCTGGCCTGAAGGTTATAAAACTGAGCATGGAAACCAGTCTCAAATCTCAAGCATCTGATTGGCTGAAATGGCGACTGGTCGCCATTTCAGCCAATCAGATGCTTGAGATGGTTATAAAACTGAGCATGGAAACCAGTCTCAAATCTCAAGCATCTGATTGGCTGAAATGGCGACCAGTCGCCATTTCAGCCAATCAGATGCTTGAGATTTGAGACTGGTTTCCATGCTCAGTTTTATAACCTTGGGCACCGGATGTACACTGTCCATGGATAACATCCATGGAGTAAAGGGTTAAATGATTTTATGTAGAAGTTTCATGAATAGCAATTAGCAGATTAAATAGGGTGATTTCTTTTGACTGTCATAAGGTCATTTGATTATTTTATCAGTAATTTCTAGAAGAAATCAGAGCTTTTGTTTCTTATAGTTTTGTTAGGTATCTTCCATTTAGGTGACTTTAGAGTCAGCTACATTGCTTCACTGTACCCAAAACCAGTGTGATGTTGACAAATTTACCTCCTGTAGTAGCAGTTATTTGCATATAGCCAATTTGTTGCCAAAACTTGGGACTTCAACATTATTTCCAAATTACCTTTAAAACAATATTTGTAGCATACCCCTAAATTTTTATTCACAGCATGAGGTCAAGGTTAAATTTAGCTGGATATAAAACAAGGGCAGTATGACACTGTCAGCAATCATGTTTTACTCTGCAATTCTCTCAATGCTTCTTGCTACTTAATTCACCATTCTGTGTTTTCAATGCACTAAGATAAAACATGGCAAACATGTGGGAGCAACAGATTAACTGGTTAAAAAAGATACATTTTTTACATGACAGCAACATTGGGGTTGACAGCAACTACTTAGTTTACAGTTTACAGGGTCCATATCCATTAAATATTTTGCGTTTCTGAATCAGAGGAGAAAATTGAAGGATGTGCAACAATACTTTTTTTGTCATTAAATGCTCTTTATTCTAATGGCCCGCCCGGCTAGCTCAGTGGATAGAGCATCGGACTGTCAATCCAGGGGTCGTGAGTTCGATGCCCAGCCGAGGTGGGATAAATTTCTCCGTGACAATTGAACTCGGACATCGCGTCTGAGAGTAATTTGTCCCTCACCTCTGATTCAAGTGAGGAAGCAGTCAGTCGCTTGCGGAGAAATTGGTTAGTACTGGTTAGAGACCCAGGAACACCGGTTAGGTGGACTGACCGCCGGGATATAACACAGAAAAGTGTTGAAACCAGGCGTTAAACCCCAACAAACAAACAAATCTTTATTCTAATCTGCTACTGAATTCTTTGTTATTACCCTTTTTGGTAAGCAGAATTATTAACCATTTATTCCATGTGTACACTTTAATCACATGGGGACCAGTAAAAATCCAGATCAGATGGCTCATATATGTCATCTGATCAGGACTGACACAGTTTCTTGGTCAGAAATAACCTAATGACTCTAAAAGCAAACATTTTAGATCCTGGTCAGATAGATTTTTTGTGCCATTTGATCTGGATCTACACTGTTGGCCCGTATGATAAAAGTTGTATCAGTGAATTAACCCTTTCCTGGATATATACGCATTTTTACGCATGTGCGACCAGTGTAGATCCAGATCAGCCGGCACATCCGTGCCGTCTGATCACGATCTGCACTGGTCGCATTTTGGTCAGAAATAACCTAATGAATCAATAAGCGAACAGTTTAGATCCTGGTCAGATAGATTTTTTGTGCCATTTGATCTGGATCTACACTGCTGGCCCGTATGATATAAGTTGTATCAGTGAATTAACCCTTTCCTGTACAGACACATCTTTATTGCTAGGGCGATCAGTTTAGATCCAGATCAGCCGGCACATCCGTGCCGTCTGATCAGGATCAAAACTGTTCGCTTCTTGATTCATTAGGTTATTTCTGACCGAAATGCGACCAGTGCAGATCCTGATCAGATGGCACGGATGTGCCGGCTGATCTGGATCTACACTGGTCGCTCATGCGTAAAAATGCATATCTGTACAGGAAAGGGTAAAAGGGTTATTATAATCATTATATGGGCAGAGAGTTGGGGGCTTAGCTAGGGCTGTCCACACAACCTTAAGGTGGAGGAATCACATTATATATTCCAATATTTTTTATTTGATAAAAAGCTGTTAGTTTCATGGCATACCACTTCACTGGTCTTGAAAATCTGAAATGTAAATGTAAACCAGTGTTAAAATAACCACAGCTTTTCTATACTTAAAAAGAAATTTAAAAAAAAATTAAATTATCTTAGGCTGTAAATTTTAACTTGATGCATAGTCAAAGTAATGAATATATATATTTAAAAGTCTTTGTCGGAATACACAATCATGTACTTACATTATCATTTATTCTATAATATTCTTGCATTACATTTTCAGTCGGTCACCATCCCCGACACCAACTTCACCCGGGCTTCAGTCACCAACCTTGAACTTCAGTATTTCCATGAATGATGTGATATCTCCCGACTCAGATGGTACCCAGAGTAACACAAATTCTCATGATAGCTCGTCGCGTGAGGGGTTCTACATGCTGCGGAAAGACTCGGAGAGGAGGCTCACACTCGTACACATGTTGTCCAAGGAGGCTGATATACTGAGGGTATGTGTTAAACACTGTTCCCTTTTGTTTCCCACCCAATAATAACATGTTTTTTCAGAGGTTCTAAATCGAACCCTTTTTGGTGGAAGTCTTACAAGTTATTATGATAAAGTCACTGCTAGGCTAATATTTTGCTTTAAATAATTTCCATCTAACTTTTATTTTGATACATATTTTGCACAAGTTTAATTCTTACATTTTTAGAGGCATGTGAAAACACATAAATTCAAACCGTCAGCAAAATTTAATCATGCACTGTTTGTCATTTCAATATGATTAATGATTAAACCAAAAGAACTTTGTGTGTTATCAAGTCCCATAGAACAACATTTTTCTCAATATAAATAGGTTTTTTCACATTTGTGACCAGTGTAGATCCAGATCAGCTAGTACTTTTGTCCCATCTGATCTGGATCTACAATGGTCACATATTTGTTAGAAATAACTTGATGAATCAAAAAGTGACAACAGTAGATCCTGATCAGAAGGCATGGATGTTCACCCAAGAGATAACGGCCATATCCCATGGCGTAAAGGGTTAAGCTGTTTAAGTATAATGAACTGCTAACATGACAATGTATTGTTTTCAGGTACTGGAGACCTGGATGGAGCTGATACACAGAGATGCCACCATATCCCACCCGAAACTCACCAAGGTAAGCACTCTATAGAGGACGCCACGATATCCCACCCGAAACTCACCAAGGTAAGCACTCTATAGAAGACGCCAAGATATCCCATCCTAAACTCACCAAGGTAAGCACTCTATAGCTGATACACAGGGACGCCACAATAACCCACCCGAAACTCACCAAGGTAAGCACTCTATAGCTGATACACAGAGATGCCACGATATCCCACCCGAAACTCACCAAGGTAGGCACTCTATAGAATGATTTTTTTTTCTTTTTCATAACTTTCTATGTGCAGTAAATATTTCTTAATTAGCAGAAGTAATATCACAGAACAAAGTTGCTCTTTCAATATCACATTAAAATCATTATTATGTTACTCAGTGAACTTGGAATCTAAATCTTTCAATTTCTTTTTTTTCTTATTAAGAACCCACAACAAGGTGTGAAAAGTGTTCATCAAGGTTATCTACATTCTACAGGGTGTCAAACTGTGAAAAAAGTTTTGTCATGATTATGAACATGCTGATAGGACTGGTGTGAAGGTGTTAAAAATGTTCATCATTATTAATGATCTGCTGCTTAGAGTTAAGGTGTGAAAATGTTGACCAGCCTCATTCACCCTGATTTCCAATGGTAATTTTGAACAAAAACTATCAAGGGACTGATGATTCAAAGATTCAATGGTTCAAAGATTCGAGGGTTAATTGGAACCTTCCTTGGTATAAATATGTTAAATGTCCACTAACAGATTGCTGAAGAAACACAAGTTTGGATGCTTGGGGAATTAAGACTTTACAACTAAAATCATGGTAAGAGTAAAGTATCAATGAATAACATGTATTTATTGTTTCTGTATTGAAAGATCACCTCATTGTGTTGCTAAGTGCCTCGACAGAGTACACGAGGGAATAGAATTATGATAAGATTTAAGTATCAGTGAACAACATTGTATTTATTGTTTGTGTATTTAAGGATCACCTCATAGTGTTGCTGCGTGCCTTGACAGAGTACATCAGGGATCAGAACACAAACGTCATCAAGGACGCATTATGTAAGTCATTAACTCACAATTCATTTCACTATACAGTTAACCCCCATAACGACCACCTCACAATTAAGACCAACCCAATAATACCACTGTTCTAATGTCTTTAACTGTTTTGCACTATTTTCTTTCTCTAAATTAACCGTTTACTCCATACACATTTAAATATGTGGGTGACCAGTGTAGATCCAGATCAGCCAGCACATTTGTGCTGCTTGATCTGGATCCACACTGATCACATCTTGGTCAGAAATAAACAAATGAATCTAAAAGCTAACAGTGTAGATCCTTATCTGACTGCGCAGATGTGCTGGCTGATCTGGATCAACAATGTTCAACAATGCAATAGAGGTTAATTTATGGAGTAAAGGCTTAACACTTAACTTTTACTAAGACCACTTTGGTCAAGTCCCACAAAATGTTAGAACCTACACAGATATGTATTTTATTAAAAATGATCTTACAAGACATTGTACATCTTTATTTCACCTGCTATAGCAGGTAGACACATAGGGATCTTATAATGTGGCAGTGGCAGGGTTCCATGGTACCCCAACTTTAACATGAAACTCAATGTTGTTAACTTTGATAATACTTGTCCTGTTCACTTAATACTTGGAATATGTGACACATGAACAGAACCATCCATGAAAACAAGATTAATATCTCCTGTTTCAATATTTTGAGTTACGCCCCTTTCAAATGCAATTTTAGGCAACATGTGTTCCATGAAACACCAAATTCTAGTCCATAAACAGTGTTTATAAACAAAATGTTAGAATAGATTACACAGCTGTATATTTCTCATTAATAGTGACTGTAACTGTCTCATTTACGTAACTTTCTCATTACAGTGACGGTAAAGGAGATGTTAGAATATGATCACACGGCTCTCATGGAACTACAGCTGGCTCTGTATGTGTTTCAAGAAGCTGTAAGTTAATCTTTGGTTTTATACAAGATGATTTATTCTAAATATTATAAAACTGAAGTTTGGAATTTTACTCTAACACTGGAAACTTTCTAAGTTCTAATAAATATGTCTACCTGTTGCCTTTAACAGTTCAGTAATTAATAAAGAACTGAGAAATATTTTACTGTTAATTTTTCTAAAGCTGCCTATTCATAGTTCAGGGTGGAATACTTCAATGTCTCAAATGTCTGAGGTTAATCACTATGGGGAATCACATGATCAAAATAATCTCTAAACAAATGTAAAACAATGAAAAATGAAGTATATTTTGTCCATGGTTTGTGTGAAGCTTTATTATGTAGCCCATCATATGCCTATTGGAAGGTATAATTATACTGACAATATTTCGCTCATGACCTCTTCCTCATAATTCAGAACACCCAAGCACTATAAAACATGGCACTGCAGAGGTAATCTGGTAAAATTCTAAACAAAACACTTGTTAGCAGTTGTAGTATAAAACATATAGTCTGTGGTCATATGATAGTACATTTATAAATTCTATTTGTGCAACTCAGAAATGAAAACTTCACAAAATTCAAAATTTCCCTATAGCTTAGAGATTATTTTGATCATGTGATTACCCACAGTGTTAATATTAATTGTACTACCTTTGATGGGAAGGGGGTAGTGGTGGGAGGGCAATGTTGCCCCGAGATCGTAGTTGAACTTTAAAGACCAGCCTAAATCTCTGAAATATAATGTGATTGGTCTGTGTGGAGACTGAGCTGAATATCAACCAATCAGCTGTTTGAGATTTATGGTCTTGGTCTGTACTTTACATTATTTAGGTATGTCTATGCATGTTGTAGGTGAGTATCAACATGCGCTTGAGGGACATACAGCCACACTGGATGTTTGCTCTCGACAACTTACTGAGGAATGCCACACAAGCTGCCATCACTGTTCTTTCACCAGGTGATATGTCTTTTCTTATCAAATAACGTCATAAGTTCAATATTGTAAATGTGTAAATGCATTATTAGCTGTTGTGTGAAATTTGTGGTGGGGGGGAGATGGTTAACAGCATTTTTGCAGGTTTATTAATTAATAGATTTCAATAGTCTAACACTAGACAACAGGTGTTTGATGAAATCCTGTTTTGTACAGAGCTTGGAGCAAACCTGGCGGGTGATGCAGATGAGAGGGATATGGCTACATCTGGTGTGCCGTCTACCAGCTCTGCCAAGTCTGCAACAGGTACTTACAGGAAGTCAGTAAATTTGGAATTGCGACGACAGCTAGACAACTATGAAGATGAAAATCTCAAGTAAGATTGCAATTCTTTCTTTAAACAGAGAAAGCCTGCTTTTCGGGATGCAAACTTAAAATGCAGTTGTCATAAAGTTTAAGAAATTAAACTCTGACAGGGTTGGATGATTTTATATGAAGTGCTTAAATTCAGTTGCCTTGTGGAGGGTTGGTGGTTTTGATAAGGTGCCTATCTGTGATTAAAAGAAAGAAAATTAAGCCTAGGGTTTTCAGCCATTAAAGATAGCTGGAATTTCAACATTATGACCATAGCTAGTGTAGGTCTTTCTAACAAACAAACAAATTAAGTAGTGATGTGCCGATGATCGAAAGACATCGATTAATCATCAGTAAGAACCTCCCGATGCCGATAATCGATGTCATTATACCATAATCGATTTAAACTGATGTATACCCCGGCTGTAAACTACTGCACAATTAAACATATCTTGGTCAATATTTGTACTAGTCATGATTGAAATTAATTGGTAGGGCCTTTTAGGCATTAAGTGCTATCAACAACGTATTTTGGGGTGTGTATTCTTTGCTAAGCATTGTTCATTCATTCTAATCAGTGCATATTTAATAAAAACACGTGAAAAAGTTCTATTTTTGTAATTGGAACACCAACCTTTATGTAGAAAGTAGCAGCAAACACAAAATAATAAGGGATATTATATAAGCTATTTATTAGAAGCCATTTGTTAACGTAACACAGATATGATTTATAAATCGATTAATAATCTGTGAAATCACATCGGAAGTGGCAACCGATTCGATTGTGATTTGCAACCGATATCCCAACACTAAAATTAAGATAAATATTTGATATTACAGCTTGTTACAACAACTGCTAGATGTTCAAAAAGCCTACTCTGAACTGCTCAAGAAATCCATCACAGAAAGGAAAATGCAGGCGGAAGTTTTACAGTGAGTTACAATACCCTGATTGTGTTTTAGAGACTTTGTTTTAACAGTTCACCTGTGGCATTATTAAACCCTTTTTTCTTATATGTTCAAATTATAATGTCCAAAGATTTCTTTTGCTACGAGTTCTTCATAATTTCGGTGTTAATATTGATCTTTTACTATTTGGAGACAGATCAATAACAATTGCTGATAATCAATTAATATTTAAATGTGTCCATCATTTTATTAAAGACACAAAAAGATTTTAAGCAGCGTGCTCATGTATAAAATGTCTACATTTACTATGAAAGGTTCCAACTATGTTTGTCCAACACAATTGATATGCGTAGTTCCACCCATGTGTTATCACAGCTAAACAGTTATTTTGATAATTCTGTGCCTTTTCAAATGTTATTTATCAAATTGTATGGTGAGGGCCGTCATTAACGTGAGTTCTGCACTTGTGGCCCAAACCAATTGCAAATATGTATGTTATCACATTACATATGAAATGGCAATAAAATATGTTTAAATTAAACCGTTTACTTCATGGGATTTGGCTGTTGTCCGTGGTGAACACTGTAGATCCAATTCATCATCTGTGCTGTTTGTTCACGATCTGGACTGTGAGCCTTTAGATTCATTGCGTTGTTTCAGACCACAAAACCACCAGTGTGTATATAAATCAGGTAGCATAGATGTGCCGGGTGATCTGAATCTTCTGTACACGGGTCACCCATGCAACCAAATCCTGTTTATGTGGAGTATTACTGCTTTATGCAGTATTAAATAAAAAATACTCATTCATTGTTATCCAAAGAATTCTTAATAATTCTTGATGGATGCCACTTTTAAGATAAAGAAAGCTTGCTTTTAGTTATTTTATGGTGAGAAGTTTGATATTTTGTTTTCAGACAGTTGATGAGTGGTGTGAGCGTTTCGGCAGCTTCAGCTATGTCCACAGCAGCCTCCAGTACTATTGCTCCATCAGTTGTGATTCAGGCCCCTCGGGACGAGGCATTAGTACGCTGGTTAGAAAACTGTAGAGTAGATCCCGAATCCATCGATCAGGTATGAGATTCCACTACAGTCAAAACTGTTTAAACATTTTTATTCATCAGGGATTAATTGTAACACTTTACTCCATGGGATATGGCTGCTATCCCCATGGGTGAACAATGTAGGTCCAGATCAGTCAGCTTATCTGTGCCTGATAACTAGGCAAAGATGGAACATCAGATCTCTATCTACATGTGTCACCTACATGTGAAATAAAAGTTGTATTGATGGAGTAAAGGCTAAACCTTTTTTCTAATGAATTCTGCCAGAAAGAGTAATTATGTTACAGTTATTTCGTGATTTTAAGTTCAGTGTGTTGTGATCATATGTCCAGTGGGCTTTTTTTCAATGTTCATATTTATGATTTTAAGTTCATTGTGTTATTTATTATGTAACTGTATATTCTATTTTGAGATTTTATGTTTGGGTAGTTATTATGTGACTAAGTTTATTGTGGTATTTCTGTTCAGATAACCAGTGAGCAGTACACACTGGAGGACCTGTTGGAGTTTGTCACCTTGGAACAGCTGCAGAAACTCAAAATCAAGTAAGTGATCTGTCTTCATTCTGTGAATGTGGTCAGCATTACAGCAAAATAAAGGCAAAGTTTTTTGTGTTATAATCAAAAGGTTTGATGCTGCACTATGCAAAATTGACTCTTTGAAAAGCTGACATCATTTCTCTTAAACATTGCATCAAGTTAAACAGACCACATTTTAATTTATTCTTCACTCTTGGGTAATAAGCATGTAATAAAGACATTCACTTGATAAAAAATTGCATCCCAATGAAATGGTCTTCTATGCAATCACACAATGTAATGTCCTTTCCGTAATGATTTTGTATTGTTTGTCATTATGTCCCACCACCACCACCCCCCCCCCCCCCCCTCCTCTGGGGGATACATACTGTTTTTGCCCTGTCCGTCTGTCACACTTCATTCGCTTAATAACTGGAGTACCGTTTGACCCACAGCATTCAAACTTCGTAGAGTGATGGCCCTTATTGAGTAGAAGAACCCTATTGATTTTGAGTTGAGTAGGTCAAAGGTCAAGGTCACAGGGGCCCGAAGAGTGAAAACCGTTTCCGCTCAATAACTCGAGTACCCTTTGACCCAGAGCATTCAGACTTCATAGGGTGATAGCCCTTATTGAGTAGAAGAACCCTATTGATTTGGGGATCAGTAGGTCAAAGGTCAAGGTCACAGGGGCCTGAAGAGTGAAAACCGTTTCCGCTCAATAACAGGAGTTCTATTTCACCCAGAGCCTTCAAACTTCATATGATGGATGTCCTTATTGAGTAGAGGACTCCTATTGATTTTGGGGTCAGTAGGTCAAAGGTCAAGGTTATTGGGGCCGGAAGAGTGAAAGCCGTTTCCGCTTAATAACTGGAGTACCACTTGACCCAGAGCATTCAAACTGCATAGGGTGATAGCCTTTATTGAATTGAAGAACCCTATTGAATTAAGGGTCAGTAGGTCAAAGGTCAAGGTCACAGGGGCCTGAAGAGTGAAAACCATTTCCACTCAATAACAGGAGTTCTATTTCACCCAGAGCCTTCAAACTTCATACAATGGATGTCCTTATTGAGTAGAGGACTTCTATTGATTTTGGGGTCAGTAGGTCAAAAGTCAAGGTCACAGGGGCCCCGAAGAGTGAAAACCGTATCCTTCAATAGGGCGCAGGGGGGAGACATGTGTTTCACAAAAATCATCTAGTTGTTCATCATGATTAGAAAGCTTGGTACATGTAAGCCTGCTTTAGGTCTACTACATTGGTCCTTGAATGTCTCAAAAGATTAATTATTAGTGATATTAAAAGTTGTGAATTTTGAAGCATGATTACATTTTCGGCTGATGTTGGTTTTAATTTACTTACTAAAAATGTAAATATATTTTTTTTGCAGAGGGGGTATTGTGTGTCGAATTTGGAGGGCGGTTTTGGTGCACAGGAGCAAACAATCTTCTGTGACTGTAAAGAAAGTGAAGAGGTAGCGATGATTGGTGTGGTTTTTATCCTGCTCCCGGAATGACTGTATTGAACCGTCTGCACGCTGTCTTTACTCTACCGGCATTACCAACTTGTGTCAGCAGTGTGAAATGTGCGCTAGACAGGCCTGCCATCTACACATTGTCTATACTTTACCAGCACATCTAAGTGTGTCAATGCTGTGAAATGTGTGCTAACTGGTACTGCCATCTACACACTATCGGTACTCTATCAGCATAATACACATGTCATCTGTGTTTGTGTTTGTCCCAAACAATAACTGTGATCAGCTCAAAGGTATATAAAGCATGTATGCAAACAGGGATTACAAGAGACTAAGGCTTTAAGGCATGTGAGCTTCTGCCATGTTACTGATGGAAGCAGTGACTTTCATACACATTTTTCTAACTAGATTTCTTGTTGTACTTCTCATTGTGGCAACACGTGTAAAGACACGAGGACTTCATCTTCATCCTCAGTGAGGCAACAGGTGTAAAGAAATGAAGAATTTTGTTGACCTTAATGTATCAACACATGTAAAGACACAAGGAGTTCTTATTGACCTCAGTGAGGCAACACATGTAAAGACTTGAGGACTTCTTGTTGACCTCGTGAGGTAACACATTTCAAGACCTGAGGACTTTTTGTTCACCTGAGTAAGGCAACACATGTAAAGGACTTATTGTTGACCTCAGTGAGGCAACACATGTAAAGACAGGAGGACTTCTTGTTGACAGTGAGGCAACACATGTAAAGACATGAGGACTTCTTTTTACCTCAGTGAGGGAACACAGGATTTCTTCTGGAACTCAGTGAGGCAACACATATAAAGACATCTTGTTGTCCTTGGTGAGGCAACACATGTGAAGACCAAAGGACTTCTTGTTGACCTCAGTGAGGCAACACATATAAAGACCTAAGGACTTCTTGTTAACCTCAGTGAGGCAACACATGTAATGACATAAAGCCTTTAGAAATGGAAGAAGAACATGTAAAAGCTTAATACAGCAGCCCCATGTGCTTCACTGTTTGTGTACCAAGAATGAATAAGCTATAATCCCAAAGTTCTGCACAGAGACGATGTTGTAGATTGCATTAGGTTGATGCCTTTTGTTTATACCACTGTCATTATTACTTGCAATAGCTTCATTTTCACCCTATTGATGTTATCGAAGCACTGTGAGCAGCATAACACACATCACTTTTCTGTGGTTAAGTTTCTGCATTTTAGTAACACTTTACATGATTTAATTTTACTGGGGTTTAAATTTGTTCATTTGCACTAGCTCAAAATATGTGAAATTTAAACACACGCATAATATTATGATACCACAGTACTGTAATTACGAGTGTGGATAGCCAGTTCCTTCAAATTGGCATGTTCTTTGATCACTGAAATTGTTTTTTCATTTTTCGTTCAAATTTTGGTGAAAAAACAACAGTTACTGAGATATTTAGCCATATAACTCACACCAACAATCTTGGGGCATATAGGGAGTTAAAAGCATACGCAGTACATGTATACACAACAGAAAACAGTAAATTAAATGTTAAGTTTTTTATTTTGCAAATTTGAATTATTCCATATTGTGAATATCTGTATATCTATATATTCCAAAGATATAAGTTGCCAGGTAGACCAAAGATTGACCTACATAAACCAGGTCTGTCGGTTGATTGAAACCTTGTCCTCCCTTATAGAAGGTTAATATGCTAGGTAGACCAAAGATTGACCTACATAAACCAGGTCTGTCGGTTGATTGAAACCTTGTCCTCCCTTATAGAAGGTTAATATGTACTCCACATCCTTGTGAAGATTTACCTGCCCATTACTTTCGTGGTTATCTCCCTTATGAAGATTTATCAAATGTTTTGGTTTTTTTTCAATTTTTTTGTGACCCACTTTCAAGGTTTATCTGTCAGCCTCCTTATAAGGTGTTTAACTGCCCTTCTCCTTTATGAAGAGCAGTTTATAATTATAAGGTTTGGAAGGTCAAGGTGAGATTAAAATGAAAGTTACTCTAAGCTGGTCTTTCTTTTAAATAACTCGGTGGAATTTCAGACCTGGTTTGACTATTATTGTTGCGTGGGTTAACAGTCAGTGTAACTGTTCTTCAGTTGTAAGTCTTCTGAATACGAGAGTTCTTCAGCTGATATATAGACACATCTATATATACATCTATAGATATATAGACACATCTCAGCCTACAACTTCCATACAGTTTGATCAGGGTCTGCACTCTTTGTTACTGAATTTTAAAAAAGACTTTGAGTTTATTCTAACAAAGTGCCTTGTATACACTGCACACTTAACTTTTTAATAATCACCATCAAATATTGAGGGAATAATTATATTTGTGGGTTTTTCTTTACAGACCCTGTTAAACTCATGTATTGATATCAGAATAACCCTAAATTCTGTGGTGACTACAAAAAAGCTTTAACTTGCAAAAATCAGCAGTTGTGACTTTAGTAAATTCCATTTAACAGGATATTGAGATCTTGGCATCTTATCTATATTAATGAACACGTCAATGTCTACTTCGCTTGAGAACAAAATGGCTGGGTCATGAGGAAAGGTATCACCATGTAAAACAAAATCACATATTTATTGTGAGAAAATGAAAGATAATCAAGAGATTTTTCTTAATATAACCAAAAATGTTAAATCAATGAATATACCTTTTCCCATGGCGTACTGCCACAAATATGGATAGACTTTTTATTGTCAGTTCAGTTTATTAACACCGTTGTTCTTGTATGTGAACCATTTTTCATGATTTAGAGTGCAATAAGTTGTGAAAAGATCACATTTTTAGAACCTATATCTGTAATATTTAATCCAAACTTTTATTATTTCTGTTTTAAGTTGTTTATTTATATTTGATAAGCTGTCTGTTCCAAAGGCTCAGTTAGCTGTTGTGAGTGGAAACAGCAAGTTTTTATTTCTTCCAGGTATTTTTCCTTTGTCTATTTTTACTGAATTTTCATTTATTAACTTCCTTGTAGTACAATAAACCTTACTTTTTAGCTCACCTGTCACATAGTGACAAGGTGAGCTTTTGTGCTCGCAATTTGTCCGGCGTCCTTGCGTAAACTTTTGCTTTAAACAACATCTCCTCTTAAACCCCTGGGCCAAAGTTGATGAAACTTGCCACGGATGTTCCTTGCATGAAGCTCTTCCAAAGTTGTTCAAAAAATCAATTCCATGCAGAACTCTGGTTGCCATGGCAACGTAAAGGAAACTTTAAAAATCTTCTTTAAAACCACAATTCCTAGAGCCTTAATATTTGATATACAGTATCATCGAGTGGTCCTCTACCAAAATTGTTCAACCTATCCCCCTGGGGTCAAAAATGGCCCCACCCCAGAGGTCACTTGTTATACATAGACTTATATAGGGAAAACTTAAAAAAATCTTCTTCTCTAAAACCACAAGGCCTAGAACCTTGGTATTTGGTATGTGTCATCATGTAGTGGTCCTCTACAAAAGTTGTTCAAATTATTTTCCTGGGGTCAAAAATGGCTCCGCCCCGGGTATCACTAGTTTTATTACATAGTGTTAAATAGTAAATTTTAGCAGCATTATTTTTTGATTTGATTTTACCAAACTTGCACACAACTCTTGCAACCATTGAGCAGTTGTTGACAAGTGAGCGACCCAGGGTCCATAGCCTATGGACCCTCTTGTTTATTCGTCTCTTAACATTTATTCTCACTGTGGAATTCAGGGTTCAAACTCAAAACTAAATGATATGAAGGGGTTTTCAAGGACATTCAGGGATATTAAACTTAATTTAAATGCCCAAAGTAGTGATCAGTCTTAACTGAAATTGAAATACTTTCAACTGTGGAATTATTTTTTATGTGTTCAATGTGTTTCAGGTCCAAGCAATTTCACTTAAGTTGATGCACTTAAGTTGATGCACCAGTATAATAAAACCTTAATGAAATTCAACCAAGAATTATTACTTGGAACTGTTCAAGTTGCATAGATTTATGCCCATGCGATTTTGCAGCCCTGAAAATGTTTCCCCTTGATGAATTACTGTTGTCATAGTGACTGGCTGTTTTTTTTATGGTTTTCTTTTTAAAAGTCACAGGCAGTTTGTTTTTGGACACAATTTGTTGTTTTTGGACATAATTTGTTGTTTTTATATACAATTTGTTGTTTTGAACACAACTTGTTAAATGTTATTTTGTCCCAGACCCCTAATTTGCTCTGTGCTTTAGAAGAGCGAGTCTGGACACTTCAGCCTTCTTGTATCATCTATCATCATATTGTTTTAATATATTATTTTATGATTTTATGAAAAAAATAAACTGTTTTAATTTCAGATTTGTTTCTTTATCTCAAAAAATATATTTGCAATTCCCATTGACAGCATCTAATGGTGTTTCACATGAAGTCTAAAGTCAATAGCAGTTATTGTTATGCTTCCCGAAGAAATGCAGAAGAACATATAGTCGCCGGGTTGTCTGTCCATCTGTATATATGTCCCGCATGTGTGCCTGGACCATAACTTATTCATTTCAGGTCGGATTTTAAAATTATTTCCTAAAAATGATCACCAAATTGAGACAACTTGTCGCATAATACATTTTGGTCGCAACCTTGAAGATCAAAGTCACAGCATGTCCTTGTTGCAACATTGTATCTGGCCCATAACGTTTTTATTTGAAGTTGGATTTTAGACTTATTTCTCAGAAATGATCACTATAATTATTGAAACATTGTGTCAAGCGCAATATTTCTGTCACTACCTCGAAGGGCAAGGTCACAGCATGACCTTGTAGCAACATCGTGTCCAGCCGATAACTTGTTATTTAAAGTTTGATTGTTTTAATATTTCACAGAAATTATCACCATAATGAGATGATGTGTTGCGCTAAACATTTATGTCGCTACCTTGAAGGTCAAGGCCACAGCGTAACCTTGTAGCAAAATCTTGTCCGGCCCATAACTTTGTTTGAAGTTGGATTTTAAAATTATTTCACAGAAATGATCACCATATTGAGACAAGGTGTCACTCCCAACATTTTGGTCGCTACCTTGAAGGTCAATGCAACAGCATGACCTTAAAGCATCATCATGTCCAGCACATGACTTTGTTATTTGAAGTCGGATTTTCAAATTATTTCACCAAAATGATACGACTTTTCACATGAAGGTTTGATTATGTCTTCTTTATAGCACTACACCATTTTCAGAATTCACCTCAATAGTTATACAATACACTGTTTTTGTGACACAGTACCCATTTGGGGAGCATCACCTGTCTTCGATGGTCTCTTGGCCTTGATCTGCTAAAAGGGTGTTTAGTTAAACACTTGTGTAGCCCTCGGGGGAACTTAGTCAGTGAAGGAGGATTGGTGTTAATATGAAAATACAGGACCTTCATCCTTTGCATTTTTTATTCAATGACCATGTTTGAAAATTTTATTTAAAAGTTATGGGGTGTCCAAGAGGAGGTGCATAAAGTTTTACCCTAAGAGTGACCTTGACCTCTAAGGTAGGGTCATGAGTTGGATGTAACTCTTTGCCTTTGCAGGTAAACACTTCAAAAAAAGTTTGGTTGAAATCTCTTGAGGTACTGCTAAGAAATGCTCTTGAAACCAGATTTGTGATGAACAGACAGACATGGCAATCACTTCAAGTACCAGACCAGATTAAGGTCATGAAGGGGCATAACTTTAAAAAAATTGCAATGAGAGTTATTGGAAGTGATGCAGACTATGATAGTGAATTTCATTTCAAGTTTTAAGATGATGTACAAAATGAGTTTCAAAGTTACGGATCAAGTTTAACTTAATAAAATAATGTGTGACAAGGATGCCGAAACAAGCTAAACATAACTCTACTATAAACCTGTGCCTTAAGGTTATAAATCTGAGCATGAAAGCCAGTATCACATCTCCAGCTTCCCATTGGTCAGTTCATTGAGTGTGCTTAATTCAACAGAATGCTTACATGTAAGATCTGAAATTTTAAGTGTGGGGCCTGCATTGTGGTTAGGAATCCACCTAGAGCAAAAATAAATACTTCTATTTACATCTTTAATGGAAATCAACAATCGAGCACATGTTATGCATTTAAATATTTCCAATACAAAAAGACTGCTCTACTTTAAATTACACCAGTTTGTATTAGAGAGATTCCTGCAACAGTTCTCTAAACTTGATGTGACAGTTTTATTTTCTATTTTCTTTGAACAGCCAAAACAAGGCAGTTAAGGTAAGACCTGTGTAATGAATACCTATATCCAGAAGAGTATCCAAGGGAGGTAACAATAGTAGTAAATTAGGATAGATTTCTATCATGCAAGAGGACCAGGGTTCAAATCCCAATGGAAGCTAATTTTTTTTTGTAAGCCTACAGCTTAAATAATTGGCATATTTCTTTTTTTCCTGTGTAATTCTGTCATTGAATGTAAAATTTTCATGATTTAAACTAAAATAAGCAAAATAATCAAGATTAAAGGGGTTTTCGCTATCAGAATAGTGTTTATTCAAGTCATCAATTTGAAAATTTCTAAAACTGGACGGTAAACTTCTCTGAAATTTTGTTTAAATTTTGTTTAAGGTATATAGTTAAAAAATGGTAAAGTTTGATATATTGCACCAATCAGGATTTTGCACAATTTTCATTAATTTAGTCTCGTGAAATATAAAAAATGCATTTTTTAAATTTATTTGGTCACAAAATGTCATTTTAAGACAAATTCTGTATTTATATATTATATCTTAAATTGGTTTAGTAAAATATAACATATTTTGGATAAACTGTAAAAAAAATTAGGGTTGAATTTATCAATAACAAAAAATTTTGTCACCGATTAAAGAAATTGGATACTTTCACGTTTTTTCTCACTTTTTTAAATAAAAAAAGCTAAAAATCTCAAAAACTACACGGTGAAAATCATTAAAATTTTGCATACAAGTCAGTGGTATGAAGCAGTTGATGAAAATATAATCAGATGTTGGATTCTTAATAGTGCCTATTACACAGGTCTTACCTTAATCCACAAGCATCCTCAGCTCCAATCCTAATCACACTAGTTTACACTTAATTGAAAATACTAAATTTAGTGTTAATTGTCTGGATAATTAATTACACTCGATCTTTGAGCGGCACATAACCTGGAGGATAAATATCTTCATCGTCTGGTGGTATACCTAGCTCTTCATCTGTAAATTTGGAGGGATCTATGTCTGGAAACTCGCCCTGTAAAAATCAACCATTCATATGCATGATACAGGTAATTCTCTCTACATATACATTATTTAGTATGAGAAGTTTTTTCCCAAGAAATTCATCACATTTAGTATAAATGTGGTAACACTTTATTTCTCATAGCACAAATTGCATTTTCACGTAGTCATAAATTCAAAAAGTTGTATTATTTTTTGAGACATGGATGTTCAATGTAAACAACTCAGGTCAAGTTGGGAAGAACCACCCGGTAACTTGACTCAATTAATAACCCTTTACTCCATGGATACACCTTTACTGCATGGGTGAACAGTGTTGATCCAGATCAGCTGGCACATCTTGATCCAGATCAGCTGGCACGTCTGTGCCTTCTAATCAGGAAGTACATTGTATGCTTTGAGATTCATTAGGTTATTTCAGACCAAGATGCAACCAGTGCAGATCCAGATCAGATGGCACCTATGTTACAGCTGATCTAAATCCACACTGGTCACATATGCGTTAATACTGGTACAGTACTGTGAACGTTTAAGGTTACCAACGAAACGCACGATACACGATAAATGGACGCACGATACACAATAGAGGGACGCACGATACGCGATAGACGGATGCACTATACACGGTAGACGCACAATACACGATACTGCCAATTTATATTGTTTGTGTGCGAGATTTCTAAAAATTTGAAAATTCTATGAAAATATAAGATGAATGGATGAAATATAATCATATAAATTGCATATGGAAGTAACTTATTCACGTTGCACGAAAAATTAAAAGACGCATGATGCAAAATACACAATGCTCGTTTGACGGACGCACGATACACGTTAGACAGCAGCACGATACACGATAGACGGACGCACGATAGACGCATTTTTTGTAACATTTAACATTCACAGTAATGTATATATTGAGTAAAGGGTTAATTTATAAAAGAAGTTCCTTCCCGCGATTTTAGAATGCAACTAAAAAAACGCTGTATATCTTCAATGTGTTTTTTTTATCCCCTATGCCTTGTGATTTCCGACACTTCCTGTTCCCACAAAATAAGCATGGATGCGCAAGCCTTGTATGGGATATACCGCCATTGTTCGAATATAAGCCGCACTCATGTATAAGCCGCACCGCCCCAAAACATAATAGAACAGGTGAAAATGGCTTAACACAATGTATAAGCAGCCAAAGCTGTGTATTAGCCGCACCCCCAACTTTTTACCTCCAAATTCTGGGGAAAAAGTGCGGCTTATATTCAAACAATGACAGTAAGCCTTTCATTGGATGACAGGATTAATCTGGCCTGTCATGTTTGTTCTCTTAACATCAGTGAAGATCCAAGATTAGCCGACACATCTGTGCCATCTGAACAGGATCTTCACTGTTTGCTTTTTTATTCATCAAGTCATTGATGAACTGAAAATTGTAGATCCTGATAATTCAGCACGGATGTGCCAGCTGATCAGGATCTACACTGTTCGCACATGCGATAAAATCTATATATAGAGAGTAAAGGATTACACTGTGCTTTATAAATGCTAACAGAGAATACAAAAGATAAAATTTGAGATTAAGATTTGTCATTTTTATCGGGGTGTCTCGGCCTACCCAATCCTTACAGCCTCAGTGTAATTAAGATAGCATTACTTCCCTAAGTTAAACAGCACAGAAGTAAGACAGTCCCTGAACTTGATTATATAATGAAATTTTTTAAGACTAGGGTAATCAAGCCATGCTAATTAAACAAATTTGTAAGGTTAACTCAAAATGAATGATTTTGAAATGCATACCAAAATATGTCCAGAATCTGTGTATAAATTATAGCCCATCCATACTGTGACAACAAACATTACTGTTGAGGCAAACGTCCACACATACCACGGGTTGTGAACCTGCTGTTCTCTGTATGTCATCGGTGCATCAGCGCCGCCACTGAAATACGGAAGAATTCCAAATTCAATCCAATCTAGTGTAATAATGGTAAAAATCATACAGTATAAGTCATTTTTTTTAATTATTTTGTGGTTAAAATTATGTCTCCCCCCCTCAAGGGGAGATTGTTTTTGCCTTGTCCGTCTGTCCATCAGTCCGTCTGTCACACTTCGTTTCCGCTCAATAACTTGAGAACCCTTTGACCCAAAGCCTTCAAACTTCATAGGGTGATAGCCCTTACTGAGTAGAAGAACCCTATTGATTTTGGGGTCAGTAGGTCAAAGGTAAAGGTCACAGGGGCCCGAAGTGTGAAAACCTTTTCCGCTCAACATCTTGAGTACCATTTGACCCAGAGCCTTCAAACTTCATAGGTTAATAGCCCTTAATGAGTAGAAGAACCCTATTGATTTTGGGGTCAGTAGGTCAAAGGTCAAGGTCACAGGGACCCAAAGTGTGAAAACCGTTTCCTCTCAATAACTCGAGTACCCTTTGACCCAAAGCCTTCAAACTTCATAGGTTGATAGCCCTTATTGAGTAGAAGATCACTATTGATTTTGGGGTCAGTAGGTCAAAGGTCAAGGTCACAGGGGCCCGAAGAGTGAAAACCATTTCCGCTCAATAACTCGAGTACCCTTTGATCGAGAGCCTTCAAACTTCATAGGGTGATAGCCCTTATTGAGTAGAAGAACCATATTGATTTTGGGGTCAGTAGGTCAAAGGTCAAGGTCACAGGGGCCTGAAGAGTGAAAACCGTTTCCGCTCAATAACAGGAGTTCTATTTCACCCATAGCCTTCAAACTTCATACGGTGGATGTCCTTATTGAGTAGAGGACTCCTATTGATTTTGGGGTAAGTAGGTCAAAGGTCAAGGTCACAGGGGCCCCGAAGAGTGAAAACCGTTTCTGCTCAATAACTGGAGTACCGCTTGACCCAGAGCATTCAAACTAAATATGGTTATAGCCCTTATTGAGTAGAACCCTATTGATTTTGGGGTCAGTAGGTCAAAGGTCAAGATTACAGGGGCCCGAAGAGTGAAAACCGTTTCCACTCAATAACAGGAGTTCTATTTCACCCAGAGCCTTCAAACTTCATACGATGGATGTCCTCATTAAGTAGCGGACTCCTATTGATTTTGGGGTCAGTAGGTCAAAGGTCAAGGTCACAGGGGCCCGATGACTGAAAATGGTTTCCTCTCACTTACTGGAGTTCTATTTTAACTAGAGCCTTCAAACTTCATATGATGGTTGCTGTTATAGACTTGAAGAACGCTGTTGATTTTGGGGTATTTAGGCCAGAATTCAACATCACAATAGAGTTACTATATATATATATATGTGCATGTTCATTATACCATAATAAATGACACAGGCTTCCATTTCAAAAAGGTGATATCTCTTCCTTGGCCTTCCTTCAATAGGGCGCAGGGGGGAGACATGCGTTTTTCACAAAAACAGATTCCAGTTACAATTAATTTTGTCTTATAAATGGCATTTCAGTATTTTTCAAAATTGATGGACAATTTATTTCTATAAATAGGTATTAATGTGTCAGCAAATAAATGACCTGCTTTAATATAATTTGTTTCAGCAAAATTTCGTGACAATCACTTGAAAAATGGGGCCAATAATCTTGTCAACATTTTTTTCTTTGATTTGACTGACACAGCAATCAATTACTTGTGTACCAGTAGTTAAGCGTACGACGAAATACTTATAATAATGAACTATACTCGACAACAATAAAAAGTATTCACTATTCTATCTTAAATGTTGCGAATTTAAAAAGAAAACTCAAAATTCTATATGTGAACAATTTTGCATTTCTGTTATCAGGGCAATAAGATAAAGTGTTCATGAAGATCTTCATTAACAACTTAGTTATCTTTCCCTATGTTATAAATTAAGGTTTCAGGAAAAGAAAAAGTCAGTTATTCTTACAAGTATTCATTTTTATTTGAATTAAATAAATTTTTCCGCATCTTGTGATCAATAAAATCACAAAACATTCATCAATCAAAAACAACTAGTCCTCGATAAACAACGCTAGAAGTTCCAACCATTTCCAATTACCTCCCTTTAAATATAATATGTAGTGTTTTGTAATCCATCCAATTGTTATTCGACTGACAGTTGCTCAGGTATTGGTGTGGAAGATTATGCTTATGAACAATTAAACTTAAAAACAACTGAGATTAACCAATAAAACACCATTTAAAACATTCCTGATTAAATGAAAATATGTTATTGAAAACATAAGCTTAAAAAGTGGATACTTTTTATTTTTGTTCAGTATATGTTTCACATTTAAGTGAACATTGCTGCATATTTTAAGATTGTATTAGTTTACTCAGGTATATTTAGGTTCAGTATCAGACAATGATTTTTGTCAGACATACCGGGTGGGGCAAAAACTTCTGTCCCGCAAAAATAACTAACGCAACATAAGTAATGTGCATACACATGTAAGTAAAGCCCAACTACTCTCACTTAAAAAAAGCAATCTAAAGAAATACATATGCATGTTGCTTTCAGATCACTGGGTTACACTCAGCATCATTTTCGCACTTTATGTTACAGCAAACCAAATTTTATTTATTGTTTTCAGTACAAAACAAGAAAAATAATATGAATAGTTAATTCATGTTAGGAGTACTTGAGATTTGTTTTAATTTATATTGTAGCAGTATTTAAACTTTGAAGAATTAAATTTAATTTATTATGGCTGTCATTCTATCTATCTTACATACTGCTTGACTGCCCTGAGTATTATTAGCATGTTTTAAATTCTTGAAATTTAATCATCACAATCACTTTCCAAAAGCTGTTTTCTTTCTGTTATTTTTAGTGTATACTTGTTAACTCTTTCCTCCATACAAATGCCTATAGATATGGCATGGACAATCAGTGTAGATCTAGATCAGCTGGAACATCATGGCTGATCTGGCTCTACACTGTTTGCTCGTGAAATAAAAGTTGTATAATTATAATGATGAAAGGGCTAAATATTATATCTTTCAGTCCAGCAAAACTGATCAGATGCAGACGTTAATCACAAGCATTTTGTATTTAACTGGAATATTTCAGAGACCTTATGATCTGAAACACAGCAGTGCTAGGGGTGGCACGAAAATCCCAAACCTACCCAAGACATAGTTGTTTTAGATAAATCTTGACAAATTTTTTGCTATTATTTGTTCAGATTGAATAAAAGAAGCAAAGTTAATTTTTGAATACTTTTTATTCATTGAAATTTGGACCTATTTACAATCTTTTTGTACAGTAATATCCCATATTGCAGAAATCAGGAATCTAGATTATGCAGTCTAGATTCCTGCAGCAATGTTGCATAATTATTAATAGCTTCAAAAATCTAATAAGTAATTTAATCAAATCATTATCATACCCATCATCATCATCGCTCAGCAGCAGCATTATCATCAGTGTATGACATACAGTAGCTAAAGAAACTTCTAAGAAGTAAACTGTGTAATTACTTTTTCATTCAGTTTGGCCTAAACAATCATGAAACATGTAGATTTAAGTAATACAGTGGTGTGGGGCAAGTCTGCGAACCTATCATAAAAGATTAACTGTGGTGTATCAGGGGTTCCACTTGCTGCTGAATCTCAAGGGTCATTTTGCTCATGTTTTAGGAAATTCTGCCAATTAATAGTCAAAATACCCCTCATGTGAGGAAAAATGACCCTTCAGCTAAAATCACAGGGGTCAAAATGAGGCTTGTTGGAAATTTCAAGAGTCAAAAGGTCATCTCCTGGGTCAAATGGAACCCCTGTGTATTTTATAACATGTTCAGTAGCTAAAGACCGGTACCTACCAGAAAGAAACTGTATCCATTTAGGAATTGTTTGTTGTCATTTATGTGCACGAATTTGCTTATTATGCTTTAAAATGATGTCATACTGAAATCACACGTGTTTACATGATGTGAAAATGTTCAATCCCAACTCTGCTCATTATGTTGTCAATTTTCTGTTTATATTAAAATGTACAACTCTCCCAAGCTGAAAACTTTTGAAATTAGAGTGGTTTACTTAATTAAGTACAAGATAGTTTCTAGCAAGATAAGTTTCTAGTAAGATATACCCATCAGATTTTTCAAAAATTGCCTCACTTCTTGACAAAAATCAGTTAATTAAGATATAAGTGTTTTCGTAAATATATACAAATGAGGAGCACTGAGTTGGGCAATGCACAGACAGATTTGGGTATTTCATGCTGCTGCTTTCATCTAAAGGGAGTTCAGTGGGGCTGCTCAACTTCTGGGCTGCAGTATTTAAATTTGATAGGGAATTTGGTCAGAGGGTTGGAACTTATCATGTAACAACACTAAGACTGAGAGTTCCTGAAAATCTTTCAAATGAATTAGAGAACTGTCAAGTATCCACAAACTGGTCAGATATGTCTACCAATTTTTGGCCTTGATCACTATCAACTTGTTTTTGATTTTTGCTTTTTAAAGAAATGTCTGCCAGTAACTCATAATCAAATATGATAAAATTTATCTAAGACAGTTTTTATCCGAACATGGCACGTATCCGAAAATGTACCCAAATCAATATTAGATATTTTCCGCTCCTAGCAAGATGCGATTTAATCTCACCTCATCGGCCGAGCAGTTAACTCTATTTTAGGTCTGTTTTTATTTAAAAGACGATGCCCAACACGGGCAATCCGAAGAAAGGATGACATTTTATTTTCAATGTCGTTCGGTCACATCAAGAAAACGACACGCTGTTATTTTCACAACGCGGTCTCTTCTCCGACGAACCTATCGTTCACGTATTTTCTAGGTTCCTGTTAAAGAAAGGAAAAAAAAACACTTACCTTTATGGTTCAAAGTATTGAAAGGACTAAATATGCGACCACAAAACTTCAACGGGTACATGTTGAAATCCACTGCGTTTGAGTAAGATAGTGTCAAATGCCAATGTGAAAGCTGTCTCAAGTATTACAGTAAAACCCCTCATTAGGACACCCCGAAATTACGACCACCTCGCCATTAAGACCACTATTACGATGTCGTAATTAACAGTTTTGCAATTTTTTATAACCCTAAATAAAGACCAGCCCCCTATTCAGACCACTTTTCCCTGTCCCAAATGTGACCTTAATACGGGTTTTCTGTTTATACCCACAAGTCACCAAACTTGGTATGTATAGATCATTTTATGTCTCCTATTGATTTAAATTCAAGTAAAGGATCGCCGCCCTCTATTAACCAATAACTAAAATTAACAGTTTTACATAGACACCAAACTTGGTATGGAAATATCTTGCAGTGCTCAGTAGATCATAGATGACCCTGTGGTAGCACAACTATTTGTGCGTGACAAGGACTTTTCTATATAATTATGCAATGTTCGTCCTTCGTAACTGCTTGAGACGTAAAGGACAGACAACTTTAAAAAGTCGGTATGATAATCGGTCTGTGCTTGCAGTCGAATTATTGAGACTAACCCGTTGGTTGTTCTGGGTCTTAAGCTCAAAATAACCTAACTTAAAAATTGGTTTTGAACCAATTACTTGAAAATGGGTAAACAATACTTCACTAAACATAGTATGTAGTCTGCTGATGGACAGCAGATGAGCCCTATTGATTTTTGAGTCAAAAGATCAAAGGTCAAGGTCACAATAATCAAAAGGTCAGAAGAATATTTGGTCTACAGTCACCAAACTTGGTAAGTTTATTGGTCTGCTCTTGGTCAGTACCCTATTGATTTGGGGTCAAGATCATATTGAATACCAAATTTTGTTATACATTTATTACTAAAGAATGTTTTGTCTACAGTCACCAAACTTGGAAATTTTTATTGCTCATGTCAGTAGATGACACTATTGATTTTGATATTGTATATTGACTTTTACGTAAAAGTTGGTTTCTGATCAATACCAGGAATGTTTTGTCCACAGTCACAGTAAAAGTTTAAGGTGACAATCAATTTCAAACTGGCTTAGATCTATGTTTTGACCTACAGACACCAGTTTGCCAGTAGATGACCCCCACCAATTTTGGTGTCATGTCAAAATTAAATGTTTTGGCGGCCTTCAATTAAAAGTTATTATGACTTAATTCTTACAATTCAAAAACCAATCGATGTCATCTGTTGACCTGAAAAACAGTTAACTGTGGTAAACTCTGATGTTCATATATATATAATATAATTATATAGGTTAAAAGACTTCCAGACAACAACAGGATTGGGGAGTCTGCATCAAACCATTTATTAGTGTCAAATCAGAAGCTGGACGAGTGTTTGACTTGCAGCTGTAATTGTCTTAAGTGGCTGTCATCAGTTTGCACAATCATCAATGTTGAGGGTTCGCAAACATTGTAAATGGCGAAAATAGGGTAAAATTTCAAAAAATGAATTTTGGGGGAAATACTTATTGCCACCTAGATTTTAGTAAGGAAATGTATTTAGCTAAGGATGTAGTTAATGTTTGCAAGCTCAATTTAGTCTAATTCATGTTCTAATTACTAAAACAAAAGAAAAACCAACTAAAATGAGCTTTCAAACATTAACTACATCCTTAGCTAAATACATTTCTTTACTAAAATCTAGCAGGCAATAAGTATTTTCCCCAAAATTCATTTTTGACATTTTAGCCAGTTTTCACCATTTGCAATGTTTGCGACCTCTCAATACCTTGCTCAACATCATTGGCTTTAACACAGCAGTAGTTATTCGATTGCTATTTCCGACAAAAATTTTCTTAAAAGAGTAAATGTGCTAGACCAGCACTGGAAGAAGATACTGTTGCAATCCTAATAAGACAGCTCCTGATCTTCTTGAGAATTTGGGTAGTGTTTCAGGCTTTAATCCAGCGGTAAATTTTCTGGCTGGAGCCTTCACATCTCTGGTGATTTACCGTCATTGTTCAAATATAAGCCGCACTCATGTATAAGCCGCACTGCCCCCCCCACCCCCAAACGTGATGGAACGGATGAAAATGGCTTAACGAAGTGTATAAGCAGCCAAACCTTTGTATTACCCGCACCCATAACTTTTTACCGCCGAATTATTGGAAAAAAGTGCGGCTTATATTCAAACAATGGCGGTACTCACCACAGTAATTGACCAATACGGGTTTTACATGGCTACAATGCGGGCCAAGACCACTTGGTTGGTTGGAATTCGGCACCAATCCAGTTTATCACCTCCAAAGCACTTAATTATAATATTTATAGTCGCCCCCAAAAATACATTGCCAAACACCAAGTTTCATAAATCTAGCTTGAGAGGATAATGTTACTCGTTTTTCCAGACAGACAGAATGAACAGATTCAACATAAAAATTCAATGAACATAGCTACATTTGATTTTTGCCAAGATCCAATTAGTTTTATTATTACTATTTTTGCAAGATAGCAACCATAATTTTTTAATTTTGAATAAAATCAAATGCACAATCCTTCTTACAAATTTCATAAACTTAGTTTGATTACTTTCTGAGATACTGCAGAATCAAGTTTTTCCAGACAGACGGACAGAGGGTAAAACTCAAGTCCCCAATTGTGAAGCCAGTAGGTGACTTAGAGCAGGTGGACTAGGAACTAGAAAATGGGGATTCAAATAGCAATGATATACAATGCATCCAGGAATTAATAAAAATTCCTGTACGTTCTTTTTTTTATGCAAAACAATTATGAGCATTTTTAACCGGCTGCTTGACTGATAACTGAAACAACTAGACTGTGTTCTCTGACACTGATGCCCCCACTGCTGCAACATAATTTTTATTAACAAAGGGCCATAACTGGTAAAAATGGTCCCAGGAAAAATCCCATCTTGACGACCATCTATACATCCTGCTTGATCATCTGTGTAAGTTTGAAAGAAATGCACCTCAATGTTTAGGAGGAGTTGATGCCACAAGATTTGGGGACGTACGGACGGACAATTGCAACTTTATATGCCTCACACTTTGTGGGAGCATAAAAATACTGGACTATAATATATTTAAAAAGGGGCAAAACTATGGCTTAAGAATTATTATCTTCCATTTTGAGGTGCTATTACCACGTCAAACAATCATAAAAGGTTTCAAGACTATAATTTGAATTGTTCCAGAGAAAAAGTGGACGTCATCAAAAGCAGAAAACTTAACCCAAGTAATCACTAGATGCCACTAGACACCAAGGTAGCTAGGACATTAGATGGTTTTGAACCCTTTCCTCCATAGATACATCTTTATTGCGTGGGTGAACAGTTTAGATCCAATAAGTGTACCACATCCTTGCCATCTGACCAGGTTCTAAACTGTTTGCTTTTTTTATTCCTAAGGTTTTTTTTAATACTAAATTGCGACCAGTGCAGATCCTGATCAGATGGCACAGATGTCCCGGCTGATCTGGATCTACACTGGTCGCTTATGCGTAAAAATGCGTATATATGGAGGTTTGTTTGTTTGGGGTTTAACGCCTGGTTTCAACACTTTCTGGTTATATCCCGGCGGTCAGTCCACCTAACCGGTGTTCCTGGGTCTCTAACCAGTACTAACCAATTTCTCCGCAAGCGACTGACTGCTTCTTCACTTGAATCAGAGGTGAGGGACAAATGACTCTCAGACGCAATGTCCGAGTTCAATTGTCACGGAGAAATTTTTTCCGCCTCGGCTGGGGATCGAACTCACGACCCCTGGATTGACAGTCCGATGCTCGTATATATGGAGGAAAGGCTTAAACAAATGAGATCAAAAGCTATCTGAATCTTTACGGGATGTGGGAATATGGCACTGCATATGTCCAGAAAATTGTGACAAATGAAGTAGGTAGTTCGGTCATCACCATTCCAACTAAAAATTTACAAGAGATATTCAATGATTTTAAAATTTTATTAGCAAGTAAAGCACTGTTTAAATGACACAAATGTCGACATATTTATAAACCATACAGAAATCTGACATATCACAATACAAAATTTGTTTACATACAATGTACCAACATCTGATATTCCGTTTTATTTTTTTTTTTTCGAATTAAATTTATGAATCATTCACACACTGCAATATTTCAAAAAAGAAAACAGAAAAAAAAACAGAAAAAAAAAGAAAAAAAAAGAGAAATAAATTACCAAATCTCATATGGCCACACTTTGATAGTTTCCCCCACCTTATCTTGAACCAGTACAAAAGCATGGAATGTTCAAATGCAATAAATCAAACAAACAAAAGTAATCTTATAGATATTTAACATTTTACTCAATGGGCTTTGGATGCCCTATGGGCAAACAGTATGGATCCAGATCAGCCAGCACATGTGATACATTCGATCAGGATCTACACTGTTTGCTTCTAGACTCATTTATTCCTGACCAGGAAGTGACAAGTGTAGATCCAGATCTGATTGCAAGGATGGCGCCAGCTGATCTTGATCTACACTGTTGCACATGCAAGAAAACCCTTATATAAGGAGAAAAGGGTTAAACAATCTAATAAATGTACTTAACAAAATTATATTTTACCATTGCTTGTATATTTACCAAATTGAAAACAAAGAGAAATGTGAAGTTGCAGTACAGATAGTCTATCTGTTATCAAAAACACAAATTTCAGAAGTTCCTCAACTTCTTGTTAAAACTGCTAAGCAAACATCTACTGAAATGTAACATTATAATGTAAGTATTGTAGTAATTTTGCACGAATATTTAAGACTGGAAATTTTAAACATTAAACTTTTCATGACTGCTCCAATTTGTTTGAAGGAACGAATACAAAAATAATATTTCAGACTCGTTAAATGACTTTTGACATAAATGTGGACCTAAATTTATAGTATTGAAATTAGGATATACTATTTCAAAGCTTGCAATATAATATTTCGGACTCTGTAAAAATAAATTTCGACATTAATTTGAAAAGGTTCCATTTCTGCCAATGAACAGGCTCGATCAAACCTAAACTGCAATTTTCAGTGAGAAAAGCTGAAGTCCAAGGAATCAAACATATGAACCTTGGATCTACATGGTATCAGGCATAAGCAAAAATAGAAATCCAAAAACATAAAAGTTACCCAACATTAATACATGTACACAGAACTTTTTAGTTGATATATATCAAGATATCCCACATTTCATAAACACAATCAAGTTCTGAGAACACAAGGTCTATGTCCAAGTGTAAGTTATAAGGAGTTATACAAATATTTTTTTTATCCTTCAAGGCTGATCTTGCCATTGAATCAGTCAGTTTTCAGAAGTAAGTTAATTATGAAATAATGCATAGGCTCTAGTGATAAATCCTGAGATACATCACTGATGGCTATTCAATATTTCAATGCTAACACACATTTTCATGATACAGATTTAAAACAGTTGGCTCTACTTAGTGAAGTCAGAATGTTACACGGTTTATGATGTCAAAAAAAAAAAGATAAACAATATTTAACCCTTTCCTCCATAGACACACCTTTATTGCATGGGCGAACAGTGTAGATGAAGATGAGAAGGCACATCCTTGCCTTCTGTTCAGGATCTGCACTGTTTGCTATTTGATTTCTAAGGTTATTTATGACCAAAATGAGACCAGTGCAGATCCTGATCAGACGACACAGATGTGTCGGTTGATCTGAATCTACACCGGTCGCACATGCTTAAAAATGCGTATTTATGGAGGAAAGTGTTAAGCAAAGATTACTGATACCTCACAGTGATTCATTGAGTTTTTTGTCACAGTTGCTCAAATGCAATGCCTTTTTGAAAATCTTTAAGTTTTGTTAAAAACTAAATTAACTCTATTTCTAATAACACACCAAATAATGCAATTCTTTTGTGCGGAAAAACAAGTGTGAGAGGGTGGGAAGAGAAATTAATAAAGAACAAAAATAAGGACAGGAAGAACCTCCGAATGCAATTTTGAATCCACAAACTAGAAACCTGATCTCACCGACAATAAACATTTAATTCATAACACCACTTCTCACTCAAGTTACTGTAATTAAAGTTGAGGCATGCATACCATTGAATTTGCCACAACTTCAGTTCAAGTTTTAAGAAAGAATGATATATGTTATATATTCAAGAATATTTCCCTGGGCCAAGTCTTAAATGCATTATGGTATATTTGAGGGACTTAGCCAGGTTGGTGAATGATAACCCAGTTACATGATTTCTTATTTCCCCAAATCTACTGTTTTAACATGTTATAATCTGAAAAAAAAAACACCTGTTGTTTGAGCAAATTCCAGTGGCGGAACATGAACACCCCTTCTCTCTCATAAAGAACATTATTTGTGATCTTTATTCACTGTTTGGGTTACACTTGCACACCATAACAAACATGCCAAATGTGATGTCACAACATATGACCAACATTCGTGTAAAGCAATAACATTTTGTTTTATCAAGTTTACTTCAACAATAAATTCCTTTTGAAAAAACATGAATTATGACCTATCTACTGGGGATGTAACAACACTTTTGGCAAAAAGTAACAAATAAGAATTAACTATTACTGTGTATTAAATATTTTAGAACGTATCTTTGGTCTAAGTCTTAAATGCTTGGTTTATTTCCAATTCATGGCTGAAATGGCTTATTTTCATTTGTGAACTTGAACCATGGGCCTCTGGTCTTTAAAAGTAGTAAATTCTAATAAATATTACCAATCTAATCAAAATATAGGAATTAGTAAAAAAAAAATGTGAAACAGGCCCCTTGATGTAACAAATGAGAGTACTAATGTACGAGACAACAGAGTTCTTACAGTATGGCATACAGACAGACGGACAGAACAAACCATTGCCTCCCCTCAGAGAGAGACAATGTGGTCACTTGATCATCAAACATGTATGGACAAAATGTGTACAATTAAACAAGGTACTTGCTACCTATGATAAAAAAGCAACATCACTATAGATCTTCTATATCATCAACAGTTGAAGTAACCCCATTCAGGAATTTTTGTAGCACAGGTTCTCGTTCTTTAGCCCCCGCTGAGCCGGGGCTTTTATCATTTGGTGACTTGCTACGTCCGTGTACTTTTTCTGCAACGTCTTCAACAGCCATATGTTTAGACAAGCTAGAACCTGAATTGTTGTCTTTGGGTGGACTATTGTTAGAGTTTCTCCCTGGGCTGCTGTCTTTAGGTGGGCTACCATTAGAAGTCTCTGCCAGAACACTGTCCTCGGCCTCTGATGCCTGCGCCCGTATGGCAACTCTTTTCTTTGGACTAATTTTTTGTTGCCTTGGACTTGGAATTCTAGTTTTCTCAGGAGTCATTTCTCTGTCTGTTCTTGTATCAGTGCTATGTTCGGTCCTAGATTTTCCATTACTGCTCTCTGTAGTCCTTGTTGTGGTCACATTTACACTATGCTGACTAACATCGCCCCGTTTATCGTCATTATGCTGCCTTGATGTGTCCGACCTATGTGGGGAACCACTATGTGTGCTACTTTGGACTGAAGAACATGGCTCGTCTTTTTTAGTCTCATTAGTGGTATGTGATCTAGTCTGTGAAGGGTGATGACTTGTTTCGCGATCTTTGTCTGAATGTCTAGTTCTTTGTGGTTTGTTACTTGTTTGAGTATCTTCTGTTTCCATGGCGTCTGCTTGTTCCCCTACGTCTGTCTCCATGTAGGAGCTCTTGTATTCTTGCGAGTCATATTCCTCGTCGTAATGTTTATAACCATTCTCCTCGTACCCATAATTCTCAGCCTCCGCCGAGTTCTGGCGTTCCAGTTCTTCCTGATATTTATCGTCATTTTCATACAAACCTTCATAATTATATTCAGCTTCGAGATCACTGTCCGTCTTCTCTTGATAGTATCCGCCTGTTTCCATGGCAGCATACTCTGTCTCTGCTTTACTGCTGCTGTATGCATTTTGATTGGTATTCTCGACTTTTATTCGTCTTTCTTCACGCTTATCTAACTTTTCAGTTTTCTTGGGTAAGGAAGTTACAGGTTTGGATGTGTCTCCAGAGCGCAGTCTGGTGTTTTCCTCCTCAAGCACTGCGATTTGTTCCTTGGCTTCACGTAGTTGTTGCTGCAGGACATAAATCATGGTCTGCATGCCCTCAACGTCCTCCTCCAGGTCACCCAGGAACTCGTCCAGTTCTGAAACATGTCAATACAATGCCTTCATAGCAATTCCAAGCATCACACATGACTTGACTTACCAAGACAACCATGCAGTTACCGGTACACCTTTCGAAACTCAACTAAGGAATATGAAAAGCATAAGATACCGTGGAACTTAAATTCCTTCAGTTTAAAAAGACTTCTGTAACGTGCCTAACATGACATCTATGATATTTATCAAAATATTTTTGATACAAATTATGTTAACATGTCTTTATAATTGCAACCGAGTTTTTTTAGAGATTCATCTGAATAATTATTAAATGCAACCAATGTATCACAAAAACCAAAACAATTGTAGTTAAAGTTGAAGCTTCAAGCGACAGTTAAATTTGAATGTGAGTAACATAGTTTAAAAACTAACAGGAGGCAGGCAATAAACATTTAGAATTTGTAATATGCATATTATGTTTAAAAAAAAATAAGAAAAGCATACCTGACTGGTTGTTTTTCATTTCAGTAACGAGTGTTTTCTGCAGTGCGATTTCTCCCTCAAGTTTTGCTGTTTTACCTGAAGCGATGGTCTTACCAAGCTCCTCGTTCTCCTGTAACAACATTTGACAGCGAGCCATCAAACGTTTCCCAGTTTGGCTGAAAATATACGCCACCAAAGCATGCACATAAATACATAGTTTGTGTAATATGTTTGGATAAGTACAGTGAAACACCATAGTAACAGTTAAACACATCATAAAGACAACCCCAAACATAAGACAAGTATTTTCATGTCCCTTATAACAGTTTTGAACTATTTTCTACCTCATAATGAAGACCAGTCCACAGTCCAAATGGCTTTTGTTCAGTCCCAGAGATGGTCACAAAGAGGGGTTTCACCTCTAAAGTGATTTTAAACCATTTGCTTCATCAATACAGGCTTTATCCCACATGTTTTAGACACTGATGCTTATTTCTGAATCAAACAGAAGCAAACAGTGTAGAACAGTTCAGACTGCAACAATTGACAAGATGATCTTAATCTACACTGCTGGCACATGGAATACAAGCGGTTCCCGGCAATAAGGTCTGAGACCTTTATTTACACCTTTACTCCAGATACTGCATTTATTTAACCCATTCCAGTATATATACGCATTTTAACGCATGTGCGACCAGTGTAGATCCCGATCAGCCGGCACATCCATGCCGTCTGATCAGGATCTGCACTGGTCGCATTTTGGTCAGAAATAACCTAATGAATCAAAAAGCGAACAGTTTAGATCCTGATCAGACGGCACGGATGTGCCGGCTGATCTGGATCTAAACTGTTTGCCCTAGCAATAAAGGTGTATCTGTACAGGAAAGGGTTAATAGGCAAATAGTGTAGATCTGGCACATCCATGCAATCTGATCATGATCTACACTGTACTGGTTTAGATTCACTGAATTATTTTTGATAGGCAACCAGTGTTGAGTGTAGATCCTGATCTGACAGCACAGATAAAAATAATGATGACAAAAAAAAACACTTTTGCAAACATACCAAGATGGTATTTCACTGTACTTGCCAACTAAATGGACAGAAAGAAACTCGTGACTACCCAACCCTGCCCAAGGATTTTAAGCCCTCTCAACGATGTACATTTAAGGCCTACTGAAAATCCTCAAATTTTACAACTGTAAAAAATATGCAACAAAAATTTTCTTAAAAACATCAAAACTTTTATTTTGCAATTAATTACTTAAAACTGTGATTAAAATCGGATAAACTGATTCTAAAAAAAATCAATATAACAACTTAATGAAAAATGATAATATGTGGGGTTTTTTTTCAAAAAAAAAATAAATAAATGTGTTAAAATGACATATCATGGATATTTGCAAAATTCCCATCTAAATCCTGTCATTATCTGGAAGAGAACAAGTTGTACGTTCTACTGTTGAAACAGCACTGCCAATATGCATGATGATAGCAAATTTTACAGCAACCAGCCGGAACTAACACCAGAATTTAACAAATAAATCTAGTTATAGAGAAAACTTAAAACTTTGTCTTCCATTTGCAGATACTACCTGAACAAACACAATTTTTTTTACCCTCACCTTGTCTACCAGTGTTGTTTTTTTTCAGGCAATTTTGGCAAAAATAAGGTCCCATTCCCAGAGCAAAAGATATACCTTTTTCACAAAATATAAGTTTAAATTCCCTATTTTCTATGTTCCTGGACTATATTATTACAAAATTGAGAAAATTCTGGAAATCTGACCTACTTGAATAACTTTTGTGAGGAATAATCAAATTTTATTATACTTGATGCCAGTTAGCAATCTTTGACCCCTGACTGACCTTATAGGCCACACAAGATTTAACATGAGCTTTGACCCCAACTACGACCTTGATCTTTTTGATGGGAAACAAGAGTTAGGCGCGAAACTCATCTCACTGAGGTTAACATTCAAGCCATTTATAAACAAATATTGATCAATTCATATTCAAGTTATGAGCCGGAAAAGCTTTCACATGAGCTTTGACCCCTTAACCTGGGAACCTCGGGTTTTCACACGAAACTCTATCTCATCGAGGTTTACATTCATGCCAAAAAAAAAAAAAAAGATTGCTCAATGCATATTTAAGTTAAGGGCCAGACAAGTTCTATTACACATTCACATACACCGAACCACCAATGAAACCAATAAGTCGAGCTTGCCGCACGCTGGCTCTACAAAAATTGAACTCTCAAAGATGCAAGGGCATAAGGAAAATGATCAAGGTTTCCCTGGTGCTTAAAGTTTCCATGGTATATTGGTAAACTGGCATCGAGGTTTCCATGGTATATTGGTAAACTGGCAAACATAAACAAGAGGGCCAAATGGCCCGATCGTTCACCAGACCGTGTAGATCCAGATCAGCAGGCACATCTGTACAATCTGAACAGGATCTACACTGTTTGCTTATATTCGTTAGGTTCCATCTGACCAATGCAACCAGTGCAAATCCTGATAAGACAGCACCAATGTGCCAGCTGATCTAGATCTACACTGTTCGCATTGTGTAAAAATGTGTATATATGGAGGAAAGGGTTAGACTGATTTAGTCAAGATCAGGAACAGACAATATAACTGAGACCATACTCAAATCACAAGCCTTTGACCCCTTAAAAATGAGACTAGTCTCAGAAAAAAACAAAACAATCAAACACTTGAGTTCTGAGACCTCCGATTAACTTGCCAGTTAATGTACATACACTGTTTACTGAAGAGACTGATAGTCATTTTGCATTTTGCTCTGATTTTAAAAACTTGATGTATGTACCATGCTTGTCCCAATAAATCATTTACAATTTAAATAAAAAGAAAACTAATGAACACACATTTATGCAAATTTCACATCATTTCGTAATTTTTATGCAAAGTTACAAAGAAAACTGTTGATCATAAAGAAATTACAAACCATTTAACAAGACGAAATATCGAGCAGACCCAAGTCGCAATATCCTAACAATGCTCACACAACAAACAGTTACTTCTACCCGAAGTATTCTTCCGCATGTTTTATACACACATGATGTCTGTCCACCTAACTATTAAATACATAATTGTTCCACTCTGTTGTAAGACTCTTGGTGAACGCCAGGCATTCTTGATCTTCTCGCAGTTCTCAAATTTAAAGCCCTTTAGCCAGAGAAAAAGCAGTCTAGCAAAGGCAGGTCCGTCGAATACTTCGGATGATTGATTTCCACGTAGCATTTCCATATCTCCTTGCAAATACTTTCTATTCTAGTTGTATACAAAAGCTCTAGGTATGAGCATGCCTAAATACTTGTTTTTACTATCTTAAGCTTGTCAATTCATGTCATTTCGCTTTCACCACAATATCTAGTCACTGAAATGTGTGCAACTACTTCATCAAACATTGCCATTTTCTAATGAAGTTTACGTTTACTCATTATAATGAAATATATGTAAGCTCTACTCTTATACATGTAAAGCCACCCTTTTGAAACCTTGGGGACTGATGTCAGAATGATTAGCCTTTAACACAACATTATCGTATTTTGGCATCAAAAGTGATATTGTGTTATGTACTTATTGTTTAAAGGAATGGTTTAATTCCAAAACATATCATTTTTGATGTGCGTAACCGATTACTATCACAGTTTAAAAAAATGTTTGTAATTTCCTAACTTTAAAATGTTATTCTTTGTATCTATAATTATATGTTACAAAATGATGAAAATTGCATAAACATGCGTTCAATAGCTTTCTTTTTATTCAAATTGTTCACAATTTTTGGGACAACACTTGTACATTTGCAGTGGATCTGAAAAATATGGATGGCAACAAAAAAATTCAATATTTGGCACAAGAAAATCAAATAGTGTTCATCTACTTATCATAATGAACCAACCTATCAAATTTATAGACCACTTGGCCCCAGCATTATCTAGATATTGATCAACAAGTTTCTTGGCATTAAGGGTCACTGTGACCTTAGTGATCTGTTGACCTCAAAGTCAAGGTCATTTATCTACTTGTCATGAGCAACCAATCTACAATGTTTGAAGTTACCATGACCTTGATCTTCTGATCTCAAAATCAAAACCATTTTGTCACCACCAATGAATCACCAACCAAGTTAAAGGGTGCTAGACCAAACTGTTCTCTATTATTGACTGGACAATGTTTGGTCCACCAGAGTTAAAAGAAAGTAACAAGGACAAGGTTTGGGATTACTGTTCATAAAACTTCAAACAATGAGTCACATTGGTGTCATGTTTAATTGTTTATTAAAATTATCAGTAGCATGCTCGCAGGTATGAGTCCAGGCTCTGTCACTGTACAGGTTTGATTCCCCAGTGTAGACCATTAACAGTAAAAACTGGTCTAGTTTGTTAGCAGTTTGGACTTTCAAACTGCAGTCTGGATTTGAATCCTGGCTGCAGATTTTCCCAACTGGTAGCCATTGCTTGGTGATACTAAACAGATACTGATGCTAGCATTATCAACCTAGCCTGATGGCCGGGAGGTTAATAGCATGCCACTATACTGAAAGTAAGTTGTTTCATTCATTCCAGGTGGGAATGTTTCTGCAAACCACCCATGAAACATGTGTATACTAAACATTTACTACTAAGTTTACACTGAACAATCATGATCTGGCATAGTGTTAGTCCTACTGAACAGTCCATTCCGTACAAGTTGTAAACACACCAAGTTAAAACTGAACCAGTTTGGACTAAAAGGAATTCACAGTAAGTTCTGTTTCATGATTGTCTATGGTTTGCTGTAAAATTGCTGTTGTTGCATAACTAGCAGCTGTTCCAACAAGTTTGTAAAGGACTTTACATATTGGGTGTAATCTGTCAATCAGTCCGGAATTAAATTCTAATGCATTTGATAACAGTGAACATCTGATTAACCCTTCACTCTGTGGACATGACTTATATCCCATATGCAACCATAGATCTGCAGGTCCGCACTTGATGCACATGGAATATAAGGGATCCAACTGAGGAAAGGGTTAATTAAAAATGTTCATCCGACCTCGACATGACTTGTACATGTTTTGAAAAATACAAAAAGAATTTCTCAACTTAGCAATTGCATTAAAACCAATGTATTAATTATCCAGGGCTGGTGACACTGTAATATTGATAACCAATATTTGGGAATTAGAACAGTAATCATAATGTATTATTACTTCAAAAATATTGTATATACTCAAGAAATAAAAAAACACATGGTAAACTTTGAAGATGATTCTTGATTTTCACATTTCACGATTTCCCAAGGAGACACAAAACAATAATGCATCATTCAATCCATTGCCATGTGCACTGTAATCTACAGAGTTCTTTGGCAGATTTTCATTTTGTTTGATCAACTTGTTCACAAGATATTGCAAATAATGTCACACCTGCTTTTCTTTATTCCTTGTGTATATATATTCATAAATGCTGTTGATTACGTTCTGGTGATTTCCCCTGGTGTCACAGAATTTAAATAAATAAATATTTGTGTACGTCAAATACACAAAAAGCCAATATGAAACAAGTACACTGTTCATATTGCTTCAACATGGGTGAAAGCTAATCAAAAATCTTTAGGCACACAATGTGATTAAAAAACTTTGACAATTATTATGAAATTAATAACGTCCCTTAACTTCTTTCACCCATGGAGAAAAGTAACATGCAAAAAAACGTTCAAAGAAGATAAGTGATTACCATTCTTTCTTGTATCTGGGTACAGTCCTCGGGACAAATATCAGCACTTACAAGTGTCAAAGTGTTTTTCTGCATACCATATTAATGTTTGTCTGTCATATACAGTTTGTTATTGTGCTTTTAGAGTCATATTTTTTAAGTAAAGAGTTATTAGGCGTTAAAAGTCTTTATTCAGGCAAGGCGTTCAAGTCATTTGGGGAGTATACACACATATTGTGTCTTTATTGTCTCATAATGTCTGAAAAAGTTACTTTTCTCATAGTCTGAAAAGTTAAGTGGCTATTGAAGAATGGTCTAGTTATATATCTTACCATTTGACAGTTTTCAACTTAATTCACAAGAAAATATGAAAACTGTTTCAATGAGCATCACAACAATGAGTTACCACCGTTTCTTTCCCCGGCTATATAAAGGTTACAGAAATCTCGCGTTATCTTGCTGACTTGTGTAAACAGTATAGGGTGATAGGCCTGCCTTGAATACCATGACGTTTGCCAGCCACTCGGGAGAGTCAGCTTGCGATTACGCCATCTAGTGTTCAATGTCTGGCTGGCGCTTTCATCCATTCCCCGTCAAGTGCAAACAAGCTGTAGTATTGGTTCCCGCCGTAGTGGGTGCTAAGTTACAAAAGTTACCATATCGAAAGATGCACACCTGTCAGGAGTGAACTTCCAAGCACTTAGTTCGTTTTGCGTTTGTTTCAGTTTTTCTTGTGATTCTTCCATTTCTTTAGCCATTCTCTGGAATACAATATTGACAGCGGGATCCAGCAGCATTGATTTTAGTTGTGTGGTTCCCTGTGTCTGTGCCTGCTTCAGTTCTGCGATCTGACTCTGTAAAGTGAAAACATTTGGTATATTATCAATGGTAAGACTAGTTAAGTGAAATATTTCATAATTATGTGAAGTGGTGTAGTTTTTTGCACATTCCAGGCAAAGATTTCCAAATGCAGTTAAAACCATACATTTTAATATTTTTACTTTAACTTTATGAAAAGGAGAAATTAATCTGTAAGGAATTTCATAGAGCATAAAAAAAATACTACTTTTAGCAAAAGGGGCACATTTCAACAATGTGCTGTCTGATCAGGATCTATACTGATTTTTTATTTGTTAGGTTATTTCTGTCAAAAATGCGATCAGTGTAGATCAAGACGGCATTGATGTGCCAGCTGATCTGGATCTACACTGGTCACACATGCATAAAAATTGGTATATATGGAGGAAAGGATTAAAAGCTCTTTTCTAGACATGTATACTATCTGAACAAGTAACAATCTAACTGTTATAAAATCGTACAAACTATTTCTGTTTATATAAATATATACATAGATATAGCTTTTGAATTTTTTCTGCTCAAGTATCTTATAAATCCATTTTAAAAATTGCTAAACCATCTTCCAATCAAGAGAAGCACAAGCCAACTAAATTGATGGGTATCCTCAAACCTGTTACAACTGGTTTGATCAGTTAAGTAAATTAATTTTTAGAGAAAATTTGAACACTTTTTTAAGAAAGCATAAAAAATCTTTATGTGGAACTTAATTTGCTTTAGTATAGTATTTCTGGTGCATAATATGGTGGTGCAGTTTTGCTCTGACTGTCACAGCAACAGCAAATGCAAAGAAATAGAAAGTTGTTTAATCTTCCAGTCAGTTACAACTTTTGTTAGACTCAAGGGGCAAAACTTTGCTGCATGTCAATTAAAGCTGATGAGAGACAGACTATAAACTAGCTGTGTAATTTTAGAGAATATCACAAGTAATGCTAATGTAGAACAGAGTGTAATATAACAAGAGCTGTCAGAGGAGACAGCATGCTCGACTATTCGAATCATTTGAAACAAATGCAATTTGAAGATTAAAACAATAACAATGATGGCCATACATTCATGTGCAATCAGGAAAAATATTAACAAGTGAATGGTATGGGAGAAATTCATTTCAAATAACAGAAATAATTCCTTAATGTACCATAAATATTAAACTGAATAGGGGAATAACTATGAAATATTTCTGAATTTGTTAGAAAACTTGTTAGTAATTTTTTATTAGAGACATTTACTTTTAGTCAAATATCAATCACTTCAGTTCAGTAATGTTACAGAAAAAGAACTGAAATGAAAATATAATGGAAGTTTGAAGTTGATACCTCAAGTATTTGCAAAGTTATCGATGAAGTGCACTTAAGTGAAAATATAATGAAACTAGAAATATGTCCATAGGACACGGATGCCCCCGCTATGCATTGTTTTCAGACACTCAAGTGCAATGATGGGAATAATAGCATTTCAAAGACAGTGATGTTCGAGTAATTATAAGAACATGGATAAACTTGCAGATAAAGTAAATTATTTGTATTTGTAGCACTGTTGTCTTCTCATTACGGAAATCTCTGTGAAGAAGTTGGTGGTAATGCAATGCAATGTCATAGTGAACATTTGTGCCAAGTTATTTTGAAATCCCTTCATTCATAAAGAAGTTATAGCCCGAACAAGTAAATTCAAGTTTTAGTAACCGTGACCTTGACCTTGGACTTACAGGCATGAGTAATGTACGCAACACACCGCCTTGTCATGGTGAACATTTGTGCCAAGTTATTTTGAAAACCCTCCATTCAAAACAAAGTTATAGCACGGACAAGAAAATTCTATTTTTAGTAACAGTGACCTTGACCTTGGACCTACAGGCATGGACATGGTACACGACTCACCACCTTGTCATGGTGAACATTTCTGCCTAGTTATTTTGAAATTACTCTATTCCTAACGTAGTTACAACCCTGACAAGAAAATTCTATATTAGTAAAATGACCTTGACCTTGGACCTACAGGCATGGGCATGGTACGGGACACACCACCTTGTCATGATGAACATTTGTGTCAAGTTATTTTGAAATCACTCTTTTCCTAACGAAGTTACAGTTCGGACAAGTGAATTCTATTTTTAGTAACAGTGACCTTGACCTACAGGCATGGACATGGTACGCGATACACCGCCCTGTCATGGTGAACATTTGTGTCAAGTTATTTTGAAATCCCTCCATTTATAATGAAGTTACAGCCTGGACAAGAAAATTCTATTTTTAGTAACAGTGACCTTGACCTTGGACCTTCAGGGTTGGGTATTGTGTGGACACACTGCCTTGTCATAGTGAACATTTGTGCAAAGTTATTTTGAAATCCCTCCATTCATAACAAAGTAACAGCCCGGACAAGAAAATTCTATTTTTAGTAACATTGACCTTGACCTTCGACCTACAGGCTTGGGCATGTACGTGACACACCGTCTTGATATGGTGAACAATTATACCAAGTTATTTAAAAATCCAATAAGAAATAACAAAGTTATAGAGCGGACACGATTTTGCATGAAAATTCTATTTTTAGTAACAGTGACCTTGACCTTGGACCTACAGGCATGTGTATTGTACGCGACACACTGCCTTGTCATGGTGAACATTTGTGCCAAGTTATTTTGAAATCCCTCCATTCATAACGAAGTTAAGGGCCAAGTGTATATTTTGCTTAACAAAAAATGTAAGTGAAAAAGGGGCATAATTTGAAAAATATTGGAAGCAAGGTTATGGGTCTTGTTGGTTATGATGTAGATTTTGATGGTGAAAATATATTTCAAGTTTCAAGGCAATATCTCAAGTAGTTTTAAAGTTATGGGCAAAATGCATATTTTGCTTAACACAAAATATAAGAAAAAAGGGGCATAACTTGAAATATATTGACAGCAGAGTTATGGGTCTTGTTGGTAATCATTATGTAGAATTTGATGGTGAATATATATTCCAAGTTTCAAGTTGATATCTCAAGTAGTTTATAACTTATGGACCAAAGTGCATATTTTCCTTAACGCAAAATTTAAGTGAAAAAGGGGCATAACTTGAAAAATATTTGTAGCAGAGTTATGGGTTTGTTGGTAATGATGTAGAATTTGATGGTGAATATATATTCCAAGTTTCAAGTTGATATCATAAGTAGTTTTCAAGTTATGGACCAAAGTGCATTTTTTGTTTAACGGACGCCGACGCCGACACCGACGCCGACGCCGACACCGGGGCGAGTAGGATAGCTCCCCTATTCTTCGAATAGTCGAGCTAAAAAGGTTTAATTTTGCTGAATGATAGCATTAACTGGTGCAATACTAAATGTCACAACAAAGGAATGTGAAAAATACAGTGGTACATTTTAATGAATGTAAAATTAACTCATAGAATATAAGATGCAACTTGGCTGAATTTTATATTAAAATAGAGTCGGAGGGACCACAATATAGCAGTGAAATTTGCCAAATGTCACAACAAAGCATCACACAGTGTACAAGTTTGCAGGTGATGTGGGACAAAGCACAACGTAATTTTGCTTCAAGTCAAAGTGACAGACTATACACATAGATTTCCCTTAAAGTGTAAAATACACTAATAGTACAAGAGCAATTTCAAAACAAAAGCAAGCTAGGACTGTAAGCTGAACTTAAAAGATAACTAATGAAAGGTTTCCAGGTACTGAACAGATGAAAATATTAAATGCAACATTGAACAGAGTTGTAAAGCTTGATATTCTAAGATTTGTAGAGTTAAAATCTTACAGCGTAGTCCTGTAGTTCTTGTTCTTTAGTAGTGAGCCTGTGTACAAGGGTATTTTCTCTGCGAGCAGCATCTTTCTGTTGCTGCTTCAGCCGTTCTGCCAAATCCACATCATCTTCACCTGTCAATGTAACCCAGAGTGTGAAACAAAATGTCAATGTAAGATAAGCCAGACATTCCTGGTCCACACTTATTTCTAAGGTAACAGCTTATATACTTGAAAACAGCTTATATCCCCACCTTCAATCCAGATCAGCATGCACATGTCACTTTATGTCAGGATCTACACTGCTCTTTTTTTTTAAATTTTATTAGGTTATTGCTGACCATGAAGTGAACAGTGTAGATCCAGATCAGACTGTATGGATGTTAAACAACAGAAACATAATCAAGAATTTTAATGCAATAATGCCAAAAGACAATTTTAAGCGAATGGTTACTAACAGATTTGTCCAGCAACAACCATTTAAAACAACACGTCTTATTAACCCTTTCCTTGATATATACGCATTTTTACGCATGTGTGACCAGTGTAGATCCAGATCAGCGAGCACATCCGTGCCGTCTGGTCAGGATCTGCATTGGTCATATTTTGGTCAGAAATAACCTAATGATCTGGATCTAAACTGTTCAACCTAGCAATTAAGGTGTATATACAGGAAAGGGTTTACTTAATAGATCTGTTACTAATATGTAGGGCTGTATATCTCAAGGCATTCTGCAATATGACAAATTTTGAGATAACATACAAGCCATTAGCAGTATGCATCAAGCAGCATTGTGAAATGCTGACATGTACTTTTCTGTTGGTTTCTTTATATTAAAATATTTTATTTCAAATTACTGGCTGTATTGTTATTGCTAGACTAGCCACTAGTCTGATAATTAGTTTGTTTTGTCTTTTTATTTATATTTTATAAATCATAACAGACTTTTATTGTAGCCAGTCTATTTTCTATCATACTGCATTGAGAGAGATGTCTGAATTATCATGATGAAGTTCAGATACAGATGTAGACTGGCTCAAGATAATTAGTTGGAGAATGAATAAAAAAAATATACTTCATTGCCTGGAATCCAGGCTATGTTATTGCTTATGAGTAAATTCGTAACAAATCTGAATCCGTAAATAATCCCACTGTGTTCGGTAAAAAGAGTTTTGTTAGATCTGCCAAGTGAGATTGACAAAAATGAAGGCACCATATTAAATTAAGTGCTATGATTACCTGATTTTGATTTCAATTTCAAAAACCTGCACACCAAGAAGTCTGCAATTTCTTGTTTACACGTACAAACATACACATTTATATGAGTATAAAATAGCAACCAACCTTTCTCAAACTTCATTCTTTTACTTTCAAGCTGTTTTATGCACTGTTCTTGTTCTTTAAGCCTGAAACCAAAACACACATCCTTAATTTTTTTTAACACCAATATCTTTCTACTGAACCAGGTAACATGTTTATTCAATTAGGTTATCAAAATTTTAAAGATTTTATCAATTCTGACTGGAAAAAATTGTTAAACAAGTATTTGAGATGCCAAAAAGCATATGAAACATTTTTAAATAATCTAACCTAATGATAATAAACTAATAACAAAGTGAAAACTGTGTGTGTTGCAATTTTATATTTTTAAAAGAAACAACAACATTTAATTACAACTGTCCTGTTAAGTCTGTTAAGGAAGGATGTAAAACTGTCGTGTTCAATCGTTTACACCTTAGATACAACTTTTATCACATAGGTGAATAGTGTAGATTCAGATCTGTGCCCAAGGTTATAAAACTGAGCATGGAAACCAGTCTCAAATCTCAAGCATCTGATTGGCTGAAATGGCGACCAGTCGCCATTTCAGCCAATCAGATGCTTGAGATTTGAGACTGGTTTCCAATCTCAGTTTTATAACCTTCAGCCCAGCTAGCACATCCATGCAGTATGATAGGGATCCACACTGTTTGATTTTAGAGTCATTAGGTTATTTCTGATCATGATATTAACAAAAACCAGTCTCTTATGTGATAAAAGGTGTACCCATGGAGTAAAGGTAGATAGATCTCTTAAATTTTCTGCAAAGGAAGTATATGAAATCAGATCTCATTGGGGATATAATGACAACATTTGGCAATTAAGTACAAATTTTGACTACAAAAGTTTATGATGTAAGGTAACAAATAAAAGCAGAATACCTGGCTATAAGCTCAGATTTGCTAAGTCCTTCAAGATCCTCCATATCACTGTGGACCTGTCAATTACAGTAGCAAAATGTACTTCCATGCAAATATATATGCATACACACAATATAACTGGATAAACCTTGAACTGTTTGCAGCTGCCTACCCAAATTTTTTGGTCTGGGCAGGTAGGTAGGACATTTTTTTACTCAAATATAACCTGTACTGGTAAATTTCGTAAAAAAGATATTGTCAACATACAAAGTTATGGTACTTTTTGAAATGGAAGTAGATGATGACAGTTTTCAAAAGCTTTTGAAAACCAGAGGTCAATTACAATAACTTATTATTGTTTCAACAGATCATAGTAACAACCCTGTGAGTCACATTGTGTATTCAAATGCCTTTAATAATAATACTTATAAAAATACTTCTAACTCATTAATTTGTTGATATTTAATTGTGGATGCAACAGAAAGATTGATCTATTTCCCCTATTAGATCTGACTGTTTACCTAAATTTTTCTATCATCAAAATGACCCAATGGTCAGATAAGGTGTGGTCACAGCGTTTTTTTTCCTTCTTTAACTACCTCCGCAAAATGGTACCATTCCCAAAGCTGACCGGAGTCTTCCCAATTTTAAGTACTGGACTTTCCCAATCCCCAACGCTAATGTTTCCAACAACAAACAGTGCCGTTTCCCAAATGACAAAAAGAGTTTTTTGCTAGAAATGTCGTTCCGCGTAAACAAACCGTAACGTTCAAAGGAAAGTAACTCTTATCAACGCTCTGGTTAGACTGTTACTCAGTTCTTATCGTTAAATAAAGTACAGACATGTGACGTCTTTGATCCGGTCTGCGTTTTATACATGTTCTTTTTTCAGACTGGTTTACGGTCAATAATTGCAAGTTGACTGATTCTTATGTATAAAACTGAAGCGCAAAGACCAGTCTCCAGAAACTGAAAGTAGTTAACAAACTTCAAAACAATGTTTAGAATAAGCGATTATTCAAAGGAAGCCATTAAATACGAACACTTGCACTCTTTTGTTGCGAGATTTTGGGTAATATATCGACCGATCCCATGCCATTGGCGATAAGTCCCGAGTCTGAGCGATTTGAACAAATGAATGTAGGTACTGGAATCAAGCAACCTCCTGTACTTTCCCCCGTAAATCGGACTGAAACTAAACTTGAATCCAGCCTTCCGACATATTTGGAAACCAAACTGAGTCCCACTCAGAAGCTATCCTTGAGCTACCTGTAGCACAAAGACACACTGCCTCAACCTGACACTGAATCCAGTCCCCACTCATTCTGGACATTATAATTTCAAATGAAGATTCATCATTCATTTCAGATTAATTGCAACCGCAAAGATACTTTTCCTGCTAATGGAAATTATTTTTCCATAGACAGCCAGTCATTGGATTGGCAGTAACTTAGTTCTGGCATAACAGTTACATCACTTAACAGGGTTCTAAATAAGAGCCGGCCGCCGGCCAAAATGGCCATTAAAAATCATGTTTCGGCCGGTTAAAATTCCCCAACGGTTAAAAAATCGAAAATTCTCCATGTGTTTGTTTTCGCTGAATTAAATGTTGATCCTTTTAGGCACTTTCTCTGTGCGCTATTTAATGCTGTTTCGGAATGCTTTGGATAACAGTGTTATCGCAATGTAGACTGGTAACATTTTTCCAGTAATTTGTGATAGTTTAATCGCTCTGTGAAGCAAAAATGTGAACACAGTCCACTATGTTTTGAAAACGTGATCTGTCAAAATTGAAGACTGAGAAAGTTGGACTGCCGGTCGAATTTGTTTAAATATTTCACTTCCAGTAATGAGTTTCAGCACTGATGCTTTGTGTGTTCGGTCCCCTGTTGCATGTTCTTGTTTGCATGCTAAGAGTTTTGAGACTTTAACATATTCCAGTAAAAAAATCAGTTGCTGTGCAATTCTTAAATTTTGAACAAACCGCTTTCGTTTCAGGTTTCGTTTGTGGCTTTGCCTTTTGTAGTTATTATCGAAGTTCCTTGTTTTTTTTATGAATAATTTGATTTTTAAAAAATAATGAAAGACTATTTTCGAATGGTAATTAGTACTAATTACTGAATGAAATAAAAGAGTAAGAAATTAAAAAAAATATCAACAAATCGAGATCTGGTAATTGCATAGCAAAATTTTCATTAGAATTATTGATTAAGGCTTAGTCATTTTCATGATTATAATGAGTATCTATTTTATAAATGTTTAGTGCAAAAATGTGTTTATAGTGTCCATAATGCATGGTAGCATCATACTGCCGTGTAATAAAGATGCCTCAAACACATTTTTGCCTTAAAATATGCCACAAAATGGCTTCCAAATAGTGCTATTAAGTAGTATAGATTTAGCCTAAAATGCAGGAAATGAAGCGATAAGTTCGACAAGTTAAAAAAATTTCCGGGGAAGCATGCCCCCCGAAACCCCTTAGCAGGCCTTTTAGACTAATTGGGCCTGCTGGGCTAAAACTTATTGAGAACCCTAGGGATTTTTCTAGACCTCAAAAAGGGGCAGGGTGGCACAAAAAAGGGGCTGGGTGCTGACTGCTCACAGGCAGGGCATATAACGATGACGTGATTTTGTTTTGAAAAAGAATGCTTAAAATTTTTATTGTTCAAGTTATGTACATGCTTTTCTTTTAGATTATTTAGTTGCTGCTTCAAAATGTATTGTTATCACTTATTTAACTTTCTGAGAAATTAAAATCAAAAGCAATAGTTGGTGATGCATAATGCCATAAGCTTAATCCTTTTAAATTCTAGGGGATCTAGCTGGTAAAAAGTGCTATTACTTAAACTAGTGAAAACCTGCTAAAACTGCATACATATGATATCAAACTTGAATTTGGGTATCATAACTGGAAGGTTTTTGACACTGAAACAGTTTTACATTTCTTCATTCAATGTTATATATTTGACTGATTCATCATTAGCTGTCTTGCAGATACATAAAACATATAATTCGGGTTCTTTAATTAATTTTAGATTTAATAAGTGTTTAAAATTTGTATCCGAAATTCGGACGATCCGAAATTATGTTCACTTACCCCAACTAAGATATTCGCTGTGTTAATGAAGATTTTCGCCAGCAAATTAATTGTATTGATAGAACTATGTGATCCTAATATATTAAGAACATTTGTGACAGTTTGATGAGTTTTATATTGTGTTATTTTAGCGGACAAAATCAAACGCAAAATGTAAGCAAATCCACCAGTTTTCATTACTAAACGTAGAATATATTTCTTTTTCGGCAAATTATGACTTTGCTACTATATTACTCGATAAAAACTTAATTCTATATAAAAAACTATCCTATTAATTTTAAATGCTACTTGCTGAAATAAATCGGAAGTTATGATAAATCTTTTACCAAAATTATATTTTTGTCGCATTTTAAACTATACTTCAGTTGAAAATAATTGCAGAATTATTTTTCAAAGCTCAGTCGTCGTTATGTATGCTTTGCGCAACAATGTGTAAACCCCGTAAGAAGAAGTCGTATTATCAGAAATATTTAGAAATAAATGATCTAGATTCCAGGTATTACTGTCGGCGGCATTCAAGTTTATACCTCTGTATCTTCATTAATGTAACCTGAAATACACGTACATAACTTAAGATTCAATAATAACGCGTACGGTATAAGTTTTATTTGTCGTTTGCATGAGACACCGATCAAAGAAAATCGCCGACATGTACATGTATCAAGGGACGCTGTTTACCACCATTGTTGCAAATTTAGAATAACGTTATTCGGTATTTATTTTGATAGAATTTTCGAGTTATGGTCTAAGCTGTCATCAATCAGTCTTATGTTTGTGTATTCACTTGTTTATTCCCAATCAGTTTTATCGCGCGACATGTACGCTGGATGCAATCAGTTAACGGAAAGGTGTTAGTATGGCACGGTACAATCATTTGTGTTCCGACAAGAGAAAAGGTGTCAGATCGGCGCATTACGATAATTAAAGAAAAGATTGACAAATATGATTGCAATTATAGATGGGGATTATTAAGGCAGGTGGGCGCGGTTTGCTAGCTTCGTCCGGGCAAAAGGGCAGAGTTTAAAGGGGCAGGGCAGGGCGCCCTTCTATTCCGCACTAGAATAATCCCTAGAACCCGGACTTAAGGGTATCCTGTTTAGGAACCAGACCTTATGATGCTTGGTGAAGCTGATTAAAATCCCTAGTGGTTATTTACATGAATTACGAAAAATCCCGATTTGGCTGATTTTGCGACTGATTTTTTCCCCAATTTCAAGATTTTACAACGCGAAAAATTCCCAATTGTAGGGGAAGGGGAACCTTTCCCCTTTGGAGAAAAAAAAGCTGGGTCAAACAAAGCAAAGTTCAATTTGCTTTCATCAAAATTAGGAATGTAACTTGTGTTTCAATTAAAATCTTTGGAAGACAGTTATTACTTCCTTATAGAATAAAATTCTTCCCATAACAAGTTAACTGCAAGTCTAAAAAGATATTATTATTATTTTTAGTCGTATTTGAAAAATAGTAATTATAATGCACCGTTTAAATATGAATTCAAATCATTCTGACATTTGTTTTAAAGTTGTAAAAATTTAAATAAAGTCTTTATTTTATTTCAAGATGATGATATCCAAATTAAAATAAATCCATTGAACATTAAACATTAAAATCAAACCTTTTTAGGATTAGGAGATCGATCTGCCATCTTGCTACCTGATTTTACCTGTAAAGAGAAATACAAATATTTAATTTAAGGTGAATCGTAATTTAATTTTTTAGCTGGTAATGAGCTACATTCCATACATGGCTTTTCATCCTTATATAACAGAGGCCTATAAAAGGCCTCTTCCCAATCCAAAAAAAAAAGTATTTTTTTCCCAACTGCGACAGAAACTCTTCCCAAAATGCTAGATAAGATGTGCAGAAAATGGTTAAACTCTTTTGATGGGTGTTTAAAAAATGAAGTCTGATAAATGAAGTGCTTGAAAAATTAGATTTAAGTTAAATATACCTATTACTATTCAATTTTATGAACTAGAACCCATCTTTCAATAAATTTTGTTTTCCCAAATTAAACAATTATCGCGCATGAATTTCCCAAATGGAAAGGCCTGGGCCTCTTCACAATTTACTGATGAAAAGCCCTGCCATATACTCCCAATTGTGGTTACAGGCCTTTTTCTGGCTATTTGGGGAAAAAGACCCTTTCCAAAATTGGGAAATTCGCAACGAGAAACTTCCAAAATTGGGAAAAATCATTGGTCAAATTATAACCAATTTGGGAATTCATGAAACTGGAAATTGATAGCAAAATCATGTTCCTACATCATAACAATAAAGAATCCTACAAAAGTATGGAACAAAAACCTCTTTATTTGAATTAAGGTGTAGCAGAACATACATTCACACATTTAACCTTAATAACATAAAATTTTGTGCAACTGTATGACCATAATCTGTCTCAAGTCATAAGCTAACTTGAACTTTGACATTAAATTGAAATTAGCAGTTTTATCGGTAAGACTGGTATCAATGGATGTTGATGGTGTTTTACTTGGTGTTAACCTTTTATAAACATTTTAAAGATTTAGAACCCTTGGTGTTTATTTTCCTTGAATAATTTCAAGAAGTTTTCTTCTACTACTGAAAGTTCTACTGGAAACAAGAAACTGGGGAAGCAACTGAAAAATCCTGTTCTTTACCGTCCCAAAACATGCTAGATAGACTCTAGCACCAGGTACCAGGATAATGCGAACCGTTCGGCATTGAATTTTCATCTTTCAATTGGGAATTTAAATTTCGGGAAAAAGTCAAAATTGGCATTGAGAATTGGTCCAATAGACGGACCCATGGTATGCACAGAAAAAGGCCTTGGTAAAGAAGTCTTAAATAAAACTTTACATAAAATGAATGTTTCCTAAAATCCACATTAAATTTATTTCAGTCTGACATAAATTTTTTACATCAGAACCGTAACTTGGACTATGCCAATTTCATGCATAGCTGTTATGTTGTTATAGATATGCACACATCTATGATCAATTTTATGGAAGGTACAGATAAAATTGGTAAGACACTAATTTCGAAAAGGTTGATTGTGGTATATAGATTTTACACTAATTTCGAAAAGGTTGATTGTGGTATATAGATTTAAAGACACTTCTTTTCCATACGTGTTCAAAAACACCTCTAATCATTGCGGTCTCACTCTCAACATTACGGGAAGATTACTGGAATATTGATAGATTTCTTCAAAGGAGTTATTTTTTCAGATGAACTTGAAAGGAAAACTGGTACCAACATCTAGAAAACTGAACTAACAACGGCGCAAAACGTCACATATAATACCATTTTCTAAAAATGAAATCGAAAGAAGGCATTACCACCAAAATGGCGGTTGGTGGAGTGGTAATCAATACAGTAGCAGTTTAAATAAAGTATGTCGTCGTCATCTTCATACACAGTACACGCATTAATACGTCAACTGAAATAGGACTGATGGGCAGCTTATACCTCAATACTTAGGATGATAATTCTATATAAATTTCATTTTCCGGATGATATTCTCTGAATTTCACCAAGCGGGGTTGTAGACTGGTTTCAAGCTTGTAGTGAAGTTGGACCAAAGATATAAAATCGCCAACTTTTATATTAATACTGGAAAGACGATTGCCTTATCAACAATAGACTAATTCACAGTGCCTGTCTCTACTTATTCATAACGACCGAAAAAAAAACCGTTAGTGCGTTATCAAGAAGTAAATGAGTAGATATATCGAGGCGGTTAAACCAAGATACAAGATACAAAATTTAATTTATAGTCGGTATTGTATATAAATGTTAACATTAGCTATTAGCCATTATTTTTTTATTATAATTTAACAAATTTATTTATTGTTTTGAAGTAAATGGTGTATTTATTTTTAACTACGACTATTTGATATGTGATAAAATTTTTATGAGTCTTCCTATGTCACACAACGCTATATTTCAAGGACCACAATTGAAATAAGAGATGTTCATTCTCTTTTTTGTGTTATCCTTAATATATAATGTTGTTTGCCATGCATGGTTTACCAGTATTATTTAAATCATACATGTTTCTTCTTAACTCAAGCACATGTGTGTTTTAATTGCTGCCCAATTGCCATGTACACTATCATTTTATATTGAAATAAATCTATCTATCTATTGGAAAACCTAATATTAACAAGATACAGTAACAAACATTTAGTTAGGTAGCATAAAACATATGACAGACTAGGACATGCAATATCAAGATACAAATATTTATTTTGTTTAAACTATGCACGATAAAATAATAATAAAAAAAAAACGGAAATTTATCTGTCATATATCACAATATATCAAGATTATTAACTAAAATAACTTTAAGATTGGGTACATTCGATAAATGATCACTAATTGATACATTTCCACAATTAAAATATATGAAAGAAATAGAATGAAATATTTGAACTGTAATTAAAAAAAAAATAAGAAAGCATGAAAGCAGCAGTCGTGCACAACCAACTGACATTGCAAGCGGCAAGCAAACAGATATGGCTAGGTGGTCTGACTACAAGATGAGCAGTAGCAACTCTCCCCGTTCCAACAGCTGACCAATAGTTATCTTAACTAGATCATTCGATCAAGTAAGTAGTTGTTTCTTTAGTAATAATTTTGTATGTTTCAATAAAAATTGATCTCGACCGCCTTATTTTTAATAAAGGAAGATTTGGAATTATTCAGCAGAACATCATATAACGAAGAAAAATAATTGTAAATGAAACGCATTGCCCTTTCTTTTATTTTTTCTATTTTCTTAGTAAATACCGAATAGTTAGGCCGTTTGACTAAAATTCAGGCCATTTTGACTAAAAGTGAGGCCGATTAAACAAATTATATAAAAATGTAAAGCCGTTTTGACCGAAAAGTGAGGCCGTTTTAACCAAAATGAGGCCGTTTTACGTGTGGTCGTTTTAATCAGCACCTGTATAACAATAATTCGTGTTTCATTTTGTGCACAGCTGTGCTTAAGGTATTGCTCCGTTCGTCATTGCTTTGTCATAGTCAAACAAGAAAAATAAAAAAAAAACTTTCAAACGGCACGATGCAGATCCACCAAACATTGCACAAAACAATGCTATAGGTGTATGATTATTTTACATACGTTTAAAAGAAAAGTTAGACCAGTAAAGAAAAATAAAGCTTAAAATTCTATTTGCAATTTATCTCAAAAACAACAATTTAAATGCCACTATGAGCGAAATGAAACTGACAACATTGTCTAAGGTCCTTGAAAAGAACCTTCTAATTATGAAAAGAGAAACAAGCAATTTTATTTTTGTTCATCTATTTTCGCGACCAGGAAATTGCAGGACAAACACACTGTAACAAATAACTAACATTGTATACATACATTTGTTAGACCAAAGGACTTAAGATAGTGTTGTCAGTAACTCATTACACATGAAGACATTTTATTGAGGGATTTTAAGGGATTTGTTTTGTTCTAACTTTTCTTAGCGTATGCAAATTAAACGTACACTCACCCAAAGTTCTAATTGGTCATCAATTGTATGTTTAGAGTGTATGGTAGTTCCATTTCTCCCCTATGTCAAGAGAGGTTGTGGAACGAACTTTTTTGTCTTGGAATCAATTATTAAATGTCTTTCTAATCTTTATTGACTGATTTCCTAAATAAATGCAATACCATTTACTAACACCGCAGGGTCAAAATTAGAACAGTCTTTAATTGAAAGGGAGGTAATTGAAAACTCGGGTACTTTGAAGGGATTTATTTAAGCAAAAATGCTGCGAATCAATAAGATTTTATGTTTTTCTTACTCACGTGGGGTCCTAAAGGAAGTGCATTTTTAGCAAAAGTGAGGATAACTCTCGCCAATTTGTTCCAAAATTAATTATAGAAGATTAAAGCTTAAAATGAAGACTGCAACTGATTACGAATAAAGAGTTAAGTCAATGTCTTTCTAATGAAACATCACGGAAAAAGTGACCAATTAGAACTTTTGGCGAGTTAATATTAATAACAATGGTTTGTGCAAAGTTTTACTGAGCTGTTTTTGCCGTTAGAGAGATTTTGATATTTTTTTTTTTTCATTTTTGACGATGACAATCCAATGACGAACGGAGCAGTGCCTTAAAAGTTAGTTTTTTTTTGTTAATAAACTTGTTTCAAGAGACGCTTCTGTGAAACTCGGCTGATTGCATTAACAGACCTCCTTGTCAACAAGATCACTTTTGGTTAACAAAGCGACCTCATTTTTTTAACCCCAGTAAAGCGTTTAATAAGGCGAACCAATCAAAACTCCGCTGTTTGACGGCCGTAAAACGTCTCGCCGTACTTTCAATCAATACTGTTATCGTTTCATCCCTCAGGGATTGTATTTTACAGTCATTTTCACACGCCTCCGGGAGGCTGTGTTTTGTGAGTGCGGCGATTTCTGATATGCATTGATTACCTTTTTCATACACACTCTTCAAGAATTTTACGTTTCTACCTCAACTGTCCAACTGGAATCACTCCTTTTTAAAAAGACAGAGTCTGACTTTAATCTTAGATGTTGAATGGTATACATGAGTTCCTGTAACTTCTGGGGTACATCAAGGCTATGTCATCGGGACCATATGCCTCCTCATCTACACTGACCAGCTTTCTTCTTATGTCTCTAAATTTTAAGTCCAATAAAAGCAATGATAGAGTGTACAAGGAGACTTTTAACAGCCAACACAATGCACCGAAACAAATATCCCATCATGCATCTTATCCCAATCTCCACCCCATCCCCATCCTTTTCCCCTGTTTATGTTGTGCGAAAGCATTAACCAGGCACTAATGTGTCACGTATTTTCGTTATTATGGGCGGTAATTTGATTGAAAAAGAAAACATATTGACTAACTGACGTTAACTATTAAAGTAACCTGATATCTAAAATATGATAACAATGTATATACGAAATATTGAGGAGAGCGAGCGGTCCTAGTAAAGATTTTTAGCTTACCTGAGCTGGCTCAGGGTGAGCTATTAGGACTGATGAATGTCCGTCGTCCGTCGTCTGTCGTCCGTCCACACTTAGATCGTTAACACTCTAGTGGTCACATTTTTGCTCCGATTGTCACAAAACTTGTTCAGGATATATGTCCCAGAAATTAATTGGACGAGTTCTTACATGGGTTATCTGGGGTCAAAAACTAGGTCACATGACTTAAAAATAGAAAAATCTTTTTAAGACTCTAGAGGATACTGTTTCAGTCGAAATATCTTGGCAATTCGTCAGAAAGGTTGTTTGGTTGATTTCTAGCCCAAGTTTGAATATGGGTCACCTGAGGTCAAAAGCTAGGTCACACAGCATAAATATCGAAAAAAACCTTGTTAACACTCTAGAGGTAACATTTTCAGCCCGAATATCCTGGAAAACTGCCAGAAAGGTTGTTTCGATGATTTCAAGCTCAAGTTCGTATATGGGACATCTGAGGTCAAAAACTAGGTCACACAGCCCAAATATGGTAAACCTTGTTAACACTCTAGAGGTAACATTTTGAGCCAAAATTTTCCGAAAAACTGCCAGAAAGGTTGTTTCGATAATTTCTAGATTAAGTTCGAATATGGTTCTTCTTGTAGGTCAAGTTCAAATATTGGTTATCTGGGGTCAAAAACTAGGTCACAAGCCTGAATATGGAAAAATGTAACTGAATATAATAAATAATTTTAAGTAAAGTTATTGAATATGTAATTTGTAATTGAACATTTTATCAAGTACCTGTTATCGTAATGAAATTAAATACTTTGTTAAGAATACTTCAGGATTGAATTGATATTTGATGGTTTTTATTTGGGTATGGAAAACAGTTCGTTTGTTTTAAGTGTGTGAAGCCTGAAGGGCTTCTCGCGTACTTTATAAAACCCAACTGTTTTTCTTTTTCTTTCTTTTTTGAGGCCCCTTACGGGTAACCCGTTTATTCACTTTCACTTGCATTACATAAATATGCAATAATACACCAAACATATTTTCATAATTTCTAATAATAATTAACATTCAATTTTGTTATATGCAATTTGCTATTTTGATTTAACAGTATAAATAGCATATACAAAATAAAAAAAAGGTGAAATATGCATATCAGGAATCGCCACATTCAGAAAAAACAGCCTCCCCACACAGTCAAGAAGAAGAGAGGGGGAGAGAGCATGGTTAATAAAATGATCAGTTTCAAAAAAAGACACCACTAACAATAAACAAAAATGAGAACCCGAGGGGTTACCGCCTTGGAACGGTCAGTGGCAAATCAAATCGCCACTGGGGGTTTAAACCAGGTTCTAGGGTGCACCAACCTCACACTTGTCCCTACAGGTTCTCATATCACAAAACAAGTACAAGTTGTCTTGGTGAAAAGACTCCAACCCACTTATCGGCTTAACAATGTTGCATGCAAAAGCACACAAACATATAAAACATAAGAAGCTAAGAGCATTGCAAAGCCGAAGGGGCGGGTACTCAATGATCTTACCGAGACCAGAGCTCCTGGAGTAAAATCAGCAAGAACACGATGACAGGGATAAAAGAAACAAATCGAGCTTCTACGTTCTTGTACGAAAAGATTTCCCCATTAACTTCCATAAACTCTTAAACCCCTGCCACCGTCGTGCAACCAATATTATTTTACCATTGATTTTCATATTTCACTGGTTCGTTTTTTTATTTTTAAGTAAAATATCATAAAACAATTTATTCGGAGTTTTAGATGTACTCAGTTTTTTGAGTGAGTAATTTTTCTCAAGCTCGTTAAAATAGTCTGGTCTAACGCTTTAATATAACAAAGCGGAATACTTTTTTTTATCTTGTGGTACTCTAGAAATTCTTTGTTTTCCAAACTGAACAAAAATTTAGCTTCATTAAATGTGTAAAACTTCTTTATACGAAAGTCATTATTAAACACGTTTTTTTTTGAATATTGTTTCATAATTATTTTTTATTTCTGAATTATTTCCATAATATATGTTGAACATTAATTGTATGTCTTTTGGATTCAAATTACATCCAAAAATAAGATTTCCTCCATATTTATTAAGAACATGAGAGTAGAAATTTAAAAAAAACCACCAAAACATTTAATATCTGTAACTTTTAAGTCACTATTTTCATATTTTTTACAATTTCATTTCGTTTAATTTTATCTATTTTTCCATCCCACAGATATGTAAAGAATGCTCGATTTATCTCTGAAATAAGCTTTCTGTCGGATTTTCTAACACCGTAAATCGATTTATGAGTTTTTGTATTGCAAATGTTTTTATTGCGGTCCCTTTACCACTGAAGAAGCGTTATCTTTCTATGGTGCCATTGTTTTGACAGTTTTTTAATTCTAGAATTTTAGGTTCTAAATTATTATTTAGATTTTGCGTTCTGTTACTGTAAAACGTAATTCCTAAGGTTCTTACATGATTCGAGGCCCATATAAAAATTTTTGTCTGCTGCAAATTTTATATTTGATTTATTTAATGTGCCAACTCTTAATATTGTTGATTTAGATGTGTTGAGTTTCAAACCTGAGATGTTTTCAAAGAATTGTTTTCCCCCCTCATTAACAAAAGTCGCGACGTCAGTAAATAGTCTCTTTTATTTCTTTATTATTTATTTTTATATCATTAATTATTTTATATTCGTGTATTGTATGTGACAAAAATTTGATTACATATTATAAATAGCGAGGACGATAAAGGATAACCTTGTCGAACTCCTCTCTCTATTGAAAAAAGTCTGATATATAACCGTTGTTGATTACTTCACTCTTAGCATTTTTATAAAACAATTTAATCCACTGTATATACGAATCCCAAATTTTAAGGTATTTTAAACATTTATAAATAAAATTATGCTCAAAGTCCGAGAAAAAAGAGTAAACATGGTAATTTTTTTTTCGACATAATCAATGATTTCAAATATTAATCTTACATTTTCGTCAATGTATCTTCCCTAAATAAATCCTGTTTGTTCTGGTCTAATGAGATATGGTAACACATTTTTGATTCTATTTGCGATTGCTTTTGTTGCTATCTTATAATTGACATTTAACAAGCTAATTTGCCTCCAGTTGGCTAAATTGTTTAAATCTTTTCCAGGTTTTGGTAATAGTGTAATTAAACCTTGATTCTGAAGATATGATAATTTCCCGTTTACAAACGACTAATTATTGAGTTTACATAATATTCTTTTAATTGAAACCAAAACGTTTTATAACACTCTACAGTAATACCATCGGAGCCAGGACTTTTTTTAAAACTTCATATCGAAGAGTGCTAAACGACATTCATATTCCATAGGACATCCACCGCATTCTTTAGACATATTTTCATTTAGTACGTTCATTGAATTTTTAAAATAGTCATATGGTGGTGTTTAGACGCCTTTAGAACTGTAAATGCTTTTATAGAAATTTTCTTGTTCTTTTAGTATTTTATTAATGTCTGTTACTTCTTTATAATTTATTATTAATTTATTTTTTTCCCTGCATGTCTTTTGCACAGATCATGACCCTTACATAACTCTGGGTACCTTATTTTTGGGATTGTCTCCCCATTTTGTACTTGGAGATAAATGGTTAACCTGTTTCGGCAAGTTCGATATTTCTCAATTTCTTCTAAGAGCATCGGCATGAAAGTTTAAACACTTAATTAACAGTGCACAGATCATTACCCTTACAAGTTACATACTTCTGCCTATCTTATTTTTGGGGTTATCTCCCCATTTTTTACTTAAAAGATAAATGATTAACCTGTTTCGGCAAGTTGGATATTTCTCAATTTTTACTAAGAGCATTAGCATGAAAGTTTACACACTTACTTAACCGTGCACAGGTCATGACCCTTACAAGAAACAAAACCTTTTTTCTGGGATTATCTCCCTATTTTGTACTTTGAGGTAAATGGTAAACTGTTTCGATTAGTTGGATATTTCTCAATTTCTACAAAGCATTGGCATGAAAGTTAACACACTAACTTAACAGTGCATAGGTCATGACTCTAGCAAGTCACATAACTCTGGCCATCTTATTTCTTAGGCTATCTCCCCATTTTGTATTAGACATAAATCGTTTCACATGTTTTGGCAAGTTGGATATTTCTCACTTTCTTCTCAGAGATTTGGCATGAAAGTTTACACACTTACTTAACAGTGCATAGGCCATGACCCTGAAAAGTTACATAAATCTGCCTATCTTATTTTTGGGCTTATCTCCCATTATTCTACTTAGAGATTAATAACCCTTTTAAATGATGTAAATATGAAACTTAATTTTGCATATAATTTTGAAAGTGCTTGTTCTGTTAACTTTATAGTTTGAATATAACATCTAAATGAACAAAGCCATCCATGACAACAAGAATAATAACTTCTGTTTGTCTATTTTTGGAGTTCTGTCCCTTTCAAATATTTTAATATGGAACTTCATGTTGCCTATAATTTTAAGTCCTTGTCCTATTAACTTAATAATTGGAATATATCATCATCAAGAACAAATCCATTGGTGACAGCAAGAATGATAACTCCTGCTTCACTATTTTTCCAGTTATGTCCCATTTAAATGACTATAATATGGTACTTAATGTTCTATAAAATTGAAAGTACTTGTCCTGTTTACCTAATATTTGAAATATGTCATCTGCATTAACAAAGCAGATGTGACACCAAGAATGATAACTCCAGATTATTTAGTAATGCCCCTTTTAATTTACTTTAACCTGAAAATTAATTGCTTATAACTTGGAAAGTATTTGTTCATTGACACAATACTTGATATATGTAATCTGTTGTAATGAAGTTATATCTGTTTTGAGTTGTTCTTCTTCGAATGATTTTTACATAAAACTTAATTTTGCTAATAAATGGAATTTTGAATAAAGAAAATAACCGATCAATGAAAATTTGTAATTTTGTAGTATTGCAATGCAACTTAAATTACATCTTTTTATCATACATGATATATGACAGGCCCATGTTTCAACTTTTTGCAAGCAGGCGACACATGTTCGGCGAAACACCAAATTCTAGTTTTCATTATTTAGAACTAAATTTTGATTTAAGTTGCTGTTTTATCACTGTGCTATCATTTAAATTTGTATCATGACAAACTTCGCTACCGGGGGCATATGTGTTGTCCGAACACATATTCTTTTTCTTCCTAATCACAGCAAATACTGTTTCCATACAGTTCAGTAAATTATAGTTTTCACATGAAAATTTTTAAAAATTAAATTTTAAATTAGTAATGTCGCCGACTATTAAATGTGGTATGTAAACACTTTTCACCATAGGTAAATAAAAAAACTGATACAAACAGCTGAAGCTCTAATCTGATTGATTTAGTTTGTTGTTTATCTTTACTGGTTGTTGTTCATTGTAATCAATACACTTTGAATTCAGACTTTCTTAATTGCACAGGTTTCTGTTTAACCTTTAAATATCAGATGTAACACTAATTTTGTTTAAACTCACTTATTTTACATTGATTGTGAAACAAGACTACTACCTAAGTAATAAACTGTAAAAAAGTATCTTTTGTTTTGAATTTCATTCTAATATGAACCTAAACAGTTTGTTTAATGTCAAAGAATACATAAATTATGTAACATGAATACATGTACACCTTTTTGTTGTTTAGCCTAAGACTCTCGATTCATCGATAATTACATATGCAGAAACGTCAAAAAACGAGTGAACTAACTATATGTCTTGTTAACAATATCCCTTAAGATTTATATTTTAATTTCCCTACTAAAACCAGCAATAATTAAAATTCATCTCGAAGGAAGGGAATGTGGGTATTGCCACTGACCGTTCCAATGTAACACCTTAAACACTGGACATAGCTATCGCGCTAACGACGAACTTCTATCGCGTAAACAACGCATTTTGATGGCGGATTTCGTTGCAAAAGAGGGTCACCACAATAAGTTTACACTTTGTACTTCTTAAGATGATGATACAATGGCAAGGGACTGATCGCAAAGTACCCCGTACTATTCTAGATTTTGTTTGTATTACTAGAAAACCTTGCTTATTTTTTTGGAGAATCGCCCACAGTTTTGCGAGGTAGGTGCAAAATGTTGTGATATCAAAGAAAAAAATTGTAATGTAATAGGAAAATTTTGATAATTATGACAAACATATTAGGTGTTAAACATTTAAATTTTAAAATATTTATTTATGGCCTTGTTAAGACTTGTTAAGACTAATATCCTTTTCTGGATAACATCAAAAATCTTGTAGGTAATTTAGCCACAGGTCATTTCATGTCTTCACCTGTATCTTTTAATTACATTGGACTCGATCTTGTTATGATTAAGCAAGGCGTTATATAACTGTTACTGTAGTTTTATATATTCATCATGTCAAACTGTCATCTCGAAACAGTAATAAGTCTGCATGAACAGTCTAGAGTATTGTATAAAACCCAGAGATTTTATCTATATTAAGAAGAAGGAGAGAGAACGGCCGTATGGCCGGAAAGAGCCACATAATGCCTTTTAGGAGGACGGTATGTTAGTCTCGTGGCTAAATTGCTAAACTTTAAATAAGAGAAATTTATAACACTAAGAAATGTATTAGGAAAATGTATACTTATGAGAAAGAACTTTTTATGTTTTAGAAGTAATAAATAAACTGTTAAAAAGCTTAAGATGTATAAAGTTATTTCGGAACTGAAAGTGTTTGTGTTATTACACCCTAAGACCTTTGTAAGAATTAGCCACTACGTTACAAGGTCTTCTTTGTGGCGCCCAGTGCCAGGATCTTACTTCTAGTGGTCGTCGCGGCATAACGAGGAGGAAAACTACTATACGACACAGCGCAGAAGAATCTACATTGCGTCACGCCGGAAAGACTACAGAAAACCACCATACGTCACGCCAGAAAACCGGAATGACGCAGAATGTCGCAGAATTCACAATGGAGACTTACAGGTTAGTTCCATTTGCCAATAAAATCTTAATCCAATCATGATACACGGAACTGGTATTAAAATTCAAAAATATAGGCTTTTCATTTAAAGATAATACTGGGGAAGGGGGTTATTTTTGGATTGTAGATTTTTATTTTTGGAGATCGAAAATGTTAGTCAAGGTGCCTAATTCTTGTTTAGTAATTTTTGAAAATTTAACTGTTAGATCAGTAATTAATTTAGGCTCTATTTGTTCTTTACTTAATAAAAGATTTTCAAAAATTAAAGTGAAAACTTTACTTTTAAAAAACAAATTTTTTGCTTAAAACAAAAAAAAAAACACGACAAGTTAACGTGCTAGATTAGTTCAAGTGAAATTTAACAATGTAAATTTTTTTTTTGCACACACATTTTTGTTGTAATTTCAAATATTTCTCAAAAATTTTAGGAAAATATTTTTGTAACAGCAACGGTTGTAGGTATAATTTTGGCATAAACTGCTTAGTTGTTTTTTAAAGGATATAAGAAGACAACTTTTTGATGTCATTAAGTAATATAAATATTCCGAAACACTGGTTGTATAGTTTAACTACCAGCTTAAAAAATAGAAAAATGCAAAAAAATATATTTAAAAAAATTGAAAAATATACTAGAAAAAAAAAGAAATTTAAAAGACTATTTTTGGTATTAACTATCAGCTTAAAAAAGAAAAGTATTTAACATATTTTGGTATGAGTGTTGTACATGAATGATAGGTTTTTTCTCTGGTTCAAGGTATTATTACTAGATTATGTGATGTAACTGTCGCGTTGCAAGCGTTGAGACCGTTCAATCTTTGTTTATAAGTTTTGTTCCGAGCGTATCGGATCTGTATATATGTATATATTTGAGAAGAAAACAGTAAAACGCTGTTGTTATCCGCGATTATGACGCGATGAATTTTAGTTGATTCCGAGAGTACCGGAAGTCGATGTTTATGACTATGTTTATGCCTATGGCTATGATCATGCCTTTGTTTATGTCTTTGTTCGCGTTTCAGTAATGTAGTATACTGATGTAAACCGTGAAAATGCGCGATAGCATTAATTGACTTAAGTTAACGTATGCAGCTTTGTTGCTGAATCGATCAGCGGTAAGCCTTTTGTTTAAAAATGTACGGGTGCGTCTTCCTACATTTCGGGCTTACACACATTAATGTGTACGTTACTTTAAGCATTGGGCGCGAGTGCGATAACAATGTCGACAATTTTTGATAATAATTGTCACGTGACTTGTAATTAAGTTGTGCGGTCTCAGCACGTCTCGCGATTATATATCACTGTCATCGATTTTAATCGTTGTGTGCTTGTATGCACGTATTTTGAAATAATGTTATTGAAATGCGATTAATCGATGTTGTTTATCTTAAAGGTGTGCGTCCATATGCACGTGTCATTTAAGGTATTTTTTTCTGTCTGAGCGTTATGTCTGATGAAGTATGCTTGTCAATATAAGTATGTACTCTTTCTCTTAAAATGTTTTTTTTTAACACATGTACCATGAAAACGGAGTGTATGGTTTTGGCTTTTTTGTAAGATTTTTGTTTTCATTACGCATAAATAGTTTACATTGTAATATATTTTCATTTTACGGCACAAGTTCATTGGGCAGATTTTAATGCATACATAACATTAATTATGATTATACGAATTTTCATTATTCAATGAGTATTTATTAAATGGGGTTAGTAATGCCAGTAAAGAGTGTCATTGTGCGGAAGCGGGTTTAATTGGCTAGGAACAAGCCACAGAGAATGGTGTTACGGCTGAGTCATATAGCTCTCCCGTCAGTATGCTCCAGTGAACGAGTCAATTATCTACCCGGTCAGGAAAGCAGAGAATGGAATTAACTTTTGGACAATTAACATATACAGACATTCCAGCAAAATATTATATTTACAAGATTGGATTTTCCAGCTTGACATTTCTTTATAGTGTGGATATTTCCAACTGACATTATCTTGAGGTTATTCGCCAACATCTCAAGAAGTGTAAACAGTACAAGTGATCAGAAATTCTTCTTAACAACTTAATAAGTCACAACGAACAGACGACGACGAGATGTTTTTCACTCAAGCAAGGATTCACGACCTGTCCCCGGTGAGACGCTGATGAAATAAGAAACGACTTCAATTCCTTGACGCTTCCTATGATTGGCATTACGAAACAATTGTGCGGAAGAATCCTGAGATGAACTTGGCATGCAACGAGGAGGCAGTACTATCATAAGTCGTATCGTTCCATAATTATTGATATTATCATACGTAGTAATTATGATTTTCATCACTATTTATAATTGTTGAAATTATGCACAGAATGCTCGAACAACTAAATAACTTTTTATTAGAAGACAAACTCCATATGTCAAATGCCTTGAGTATTTTTATCTTTTAAACACACAGAATGTTTCTATGATTAATTATGCAGACAATTACAATGTTTTGAACATGTTAACCACTCAGTTCAGTTTGCTTTCGGTAAAATATGAAGGAAATCGGAAAAAATGAGGGTTTTTTTCCCTAAAAATATGTACAACTTTAATTACAGATTAACTAAATTGTAAGTGTATGATAACAATATTTTGTTATATACAGATGCTCTACATTTTCTTTCTATTTGCAGAACTTATATGCGTTTTTGAATGTTACTCATGCAAGAAAAGGAAACCCAAATGATGCACGGATGAGATCACGGAAAAGAAATCAACATGCAGTACAAATGTTTGCAGAAGTGTTGTGATATTATGAAGATGTGATTTTCATATTCCACCGTGATATTAGTGACTTTCCGTGTTGTAAATTTTATGAAAATGTACTTATTCTTGTATGTCCTTGAAACCGAATATCACTTAATATGCACTAGTATTTAATATTAGGGTTTCCTGTACCCGCACATAATTTTTATATAATATATATTTGAATGCTTCTTGCAGGCAGTAGTATCTATATCGTAACGAAAAATTAATATAACATTCAAACGGAAATATATTATTTCGGTCTGAAACACAACCACTCAAAAATGTTATTTAATATCACATACTTTATTTCCGAATTGAGTTTTTTTCTGACTAGTTAATACTGATACAAAACTGATACTGCTGGCTGAAAACTGTTATACGACTCTCTAGCTTTTTTTTTGGTTTTTGTAAAGAAAGGAAGGGATTTGTAATGTAATAGGAAAATTATGATAATTATGACAAACATATTAGGTGTTAAACATTTACATTTGAAAATATTTATTTATGGCCTTGTTAAGACTTGTTAAGACTAATATCCTTTTCTGGATAACATCAAAAATCTTGTAGGTAATTTAGCCACATTTCATTTCATGTCTTCACCTGTATCTTTTAATTACATTGGACTCGATCTTGTTATGATTAAGCAAGACGTTATATAACTGTTACTGTACTTTTATATATTCTTCATGTCAAACTGTCATCTCGAAACAGTAATAAGTCTGCATGAACAGTCTAGAGTATTGTATAAAACCCAGAGATTTTATCTATATTAAGAAGAAGGAGAGAGAACAGCCGTATGGCCGGAACGAGCCACATAATGCCTTTTAGGAGGACGGTATGTTAGTCTCGTGGCTAAATTGCTAAACTTTAAATAAGAGAAATTTATAACACTAAGAAATGTATTAGGAAGATGTATACTTATGAGAAAGAACTATTTATGTTTTAGAAGTAATAAATAAACTGTTAAAAGCTTAAGATATATAAAGTTATGTCGGAACTGAAAGTGTTTGTGTTATTACACCCTAAGACCTTTGTAAGAATAACCATTACGTTACAAAATATTTTGTACAGTACCACCAGGCATATGCCCATTCCTACCAGAATCAAAGCACTGAAAGTACTGATGGGTGGCGTTTTAGAGTGATTGACATAATGTCACATCAATGTGACATCATCTATAGATTTTTGTGAGTTTCCTATTGGAGGAGTGTGAAGGAACTTTCGGATGGCAGAGCAAACGTTTGCGTGCCTGGCTTCTGCTTGATCAAGTTTTGATCTACCACGGACATTCGAGAGGATGCTAATATCCAAGACTGAAGTCATATTGTGCCAGAAAAAAAATAAATAATACGTCTACATTTGATTTGAAACTTTTAATTAATAAGAAAGAAATGAAACACATGGGGAAATCAAAAATACTTTAACTATGAAATAGTTGCTATTTGCACTATAATTTGAAACAATATTTAGTCACCAGAAAGATATAAAAGATATGCACAAATAAAAGTAATATAACTATATATGGTCATTTATTATAAGCATTTAAAGGTGTACAGTTAGCACTTTTTTACTTTAAATTACTTTAAAATTGTCTTCATTTTTGTTTATAATCTGTTATAAGTAACCTTCTGTAAGGCAATAGAAAATTAATTCCTAGATTCTCATCCGAATTTTGGGAAAAAATGGGGCGGGTGAACAGGTTTTATTTTTTATTAATTATTCTTGCTGTTTCTAATGACACTTGTGAGGTGAAAAGATAAATAATCATCAAGCCGACTATGAATTGCCAATTCGCACTTAAATGTTATATACTGCGTTTTCGTTCTCTACTGATTTGTACTCGTAAATGTAAATTTTGATGCACACATTTTTTCAGAATAAAAAACTTTGGGGCTGAGTGATTTTCGAGGGGCGGGCGGGGAATCTAGGAATTAATTTTCTATTGCCTAATCACCTGTTTATAAAAGTGACAAGATTATCAATTATCCTAACACTTTCATGCTCACAACTCTTTACAGTTAGCAGGTCATCAAAGAACAATATACCAATTATAATCTCAGTTAGGCCATCATAACTGCTGAGATAATCTGTTCTTAATTGGCTGATTTACGACCGTCTTCTCTATACTCAACAGACACTTATCCAACTATTCGACATCTTAGACAAAACAGATGCTCATTAAATATTGTAAGTAGTGATCTTGTACAGTAGACGCTTAATAATATCAGAGAAACACTTGAAATTTGGCGAGGAAGTTTCATAATTTGACATGTTTACTCTGGGCAGATTAACAATCGAGCAGCGCCGTCTACCGTCTCATAACCTCTGTGACCTACATATACTGTATAAGTTATTCAAGGGCGTAATTCTCTGGAGGTAAAATGATCGAATTTATCTTTTGGTAACCGCGTTCGACTATATAAGTAAAGAGAGACCGAGGTACCATTTTGATCATGTGACCAAAATTCACATGTTAAATCACTGGGTGGCGTAAAAACGCCACCCAATAAAAATATCGGGGGAAGTTATCATTTGACAAAAAATACATTTCTTGTAAAATATATGCATCTTCTGCTAATTTATCGCAGAAGAAGTGAACTGAACGCGTTTAGAACGCTTTTGTCTGAACGCATCTACGACGCTAATCTTTTTGTTCCATGTAAATTGTCAGGATTGGCAGAGGAGCATGTTGCTTCCAACAATTTAAAGTAAAAGCTCGTGTGGATTTTGTTTAATCCGACATAAAATTAAGTGTCTGGGAATATCTCTTCTCTCTATTAGCTTGACAGCTACGCGTCTGGTCAAGCTATGGCAGATTCGTCCTGATGCAGACCTTTCTTAAATTTCTCATATGGTTTCAATGACAAAAGAGCTAAAATAATATCATATAACATAATAACACTGCCTGTAAAACCAACGACGCCTTGGATATTCGGTGTGTAGAAGCACTTAGTGATTCTATATTAAACGCTTTCTAATTTGCCCAGATTTCAAAATTTGCCACGAAGGATCTATGAAAAAGATTTTTTCAAACAGTTTTTCTTCTGACACCACTGGTCTAAAAGCTGCTCTGTGCACATGTGCATTAGAAAAGTGAACACAAAAATTATATGACTATATTTCTATCAACACGAATTAATTCTACTGCTTTTTATCAACTTGTCAGAGTCAACCAGTCAAGTAACACAAATATAAGTTGAACCGATGTTCATTGAAAAAGGAAAAAAAACTTTTTTGTAAAAGTTATTAAAGTGAAAACAAAATATATTCAGTTTGGAAATTCTTCGTTTTTGATGTTCGACTTTAGAACTAAGTTCGGGGTTTCAATATCGCATTTTTTCCCTTATAAAGTAAGATTTTAGTTGAATTATTTTCATATATCCACTGTACTGCGAAGAGTACGGTTGACAACATGCCAACAGAGAAAAAATGTCAGCTATTGGGAATAGTTAATGTCTTAAGTTCACATACATGTAAGTTTTATGTCTCGTCACATAAGCATGTTCTCTCACGTTAGCACATATATATTCTTACCTCTTTTTACACTTTATCGTTAGGAGATGTTTATGACGGTGCTCCTGCAAACATTTATCGTTAAAACAGACGCGAAAAAACATGCTGACGATATTTCCTAAGGGCCCGAACGGAACACCTTCTTGACAAATACGGCATTTATTTTTCGTTTCAGGCCCTCTTTAAGTGAAGGTTTCCTCATTTATTCTGTATTTTATAATTATTATACAATATTACAATCATTCAAAGATCGAATCTGTAAAACAGAAATCAGGGCGGGGAATCACGTGACAAAAACATGGCCGCCAGCCAAACAAAATATCTCGGTTTGAGGTAAGTTTTTAATTGTTTCTCGTTTATTCCTGGACCATTTTTAATGAAATAAACACTAAAGTACCCCGTGCCCGAAGAAAGATTGCATGGTGTATTCCAAATTTTGCAAGCCTTTGTAGTTTATGCGGTATTTCGTGTACAGTGTTTGGCAGCTTGCATTTCTCGGGGATAGGGTACACTTGAATCGTTCTTCTAGCCAGTTTTCGCAAGTGATATAATAGTTTCATGAAATATTTGTTATATCCCGACAGAATGAATGTTACTGGTGCGAAAATATCCAGTTTCTTTATGCAACTGATGTAAAAAAAACCAACAATGAAAAAGGATAGGGAACACTGGTCGCGACGTTGAGGATAGGGAACACTTGCATTTTTGAAAAGCAAACTGTTTGCCATTCCGAATGATCTGTTTGCGAATCCGAGCGAGTTCGTTGTGTTATTTTTTTCAATAAAACATGGAACTTTTGTTTTCTTTGTTCAAATGCTTATGATCAGCTACGAAGTAGTAAGAAAGAAGTATTATTTAACACAACTATGCTAGAAATGTAAACTTTCGAAAAATTGCATTATGAATCAAAACAGTAGAAAAAATGCAATAATTTGTATAAAGCAGATTTCTGAAGATAATCAATGAAATAGTGAACGTAATGAATAATAATTATGCGCCAGAAAACATTAAATGCACGAAAGCATGATTACATTTAGCACCTTTATATACTAAGTACATTTTAAAAAGGCAGATATTTTAATGTCATGTTTATTAAAGTTTTTTTCCATTTTTCCATATTTGATGACTCAATTACTCAAGCAGACTGTTTGCAAAGTATTGAAAACCAGACTAGTTAAATTTAATGTGTCGACCTCATGATGCACGTGACTTGTTTAAAATCCACACTTTGCACGTCTTGTAAAAGTGTATAAAAATTTCGCATTTTTATTGCTATGTACGGATGAGCAGCCGACCGATACTCAGTAAAACATGTTTCACCAGCAGTAAATGTGTTGACTTTTAAAATTTCGCATTTTTATTGTTATATACGCATAAACATCGGCTTTTTGTATTGCTGTTCTTACGTCAGCATCGTATGCGTAATATACAGCATGATGGGCACGGGCACATACAGCCAGACCTGCCAAATCTCCGGATTTTATCCGAAATCTCAGGATTTAAAGTTACTTCTCCGGATCTCCGGATTTATAGTCAAAATCTCCGGATTTCTATGAAATTGCAAAAATATATATTAATTTAACCTTATTTAAAAGTTGTGAAATGAACGTAATAGTTATTCTACTTCAGTCCCACATTTTCTGTTTATTACGAGATAACAAGATAACGAGGACGTGGTCATTGACATGCTGCCTCAGTGCCTCTGGCACAACTATACAATAACCGCGTGTCATAAACTAAATAAGGGTCTCGATGTTACACCTGTCTTTATTTATTTTTCTTGCATGTTCATTCTAATATTGTCAAAAAACAGATCAGGCTTCACAGAAAGTTCTTTAACCATTTCAAAATCGGCAATATTCATTTATAATTTTTTTTTAACATTATAATTATAAAGAAGAATAGGAGAAAAATATCATCATCATCATCATCATCATCATCATCATCATCATCATCATCATCATCATTATCATCATCATCATTTTTGTTCAGTCACAGTCATAGTGAACAACAGCAATAAGACATTAAAACAATAACAATAACACCATCATCATCGTCATCATTATTGACATATTCACACAAAATCTCCAAACTTTTAATAAAGAAGTTTTGGCAGGCCTGCATACAGCTGTTTTCACACATATTTTCAAAACAACATCAATATATATACTCCGATTTTACGCAGTGAGCATATTGTGAAAGTTATACAGCCCTGTAACAAAAGTTTTCGTGGACGTGTCACATCTGGTTTCTAATAATATGGTATAAAGGTTGTGTGTGTTCGAACGACAAGCACTGACTGACGAATGGAATAAAATGCCATTATAAGAAATATAACGTCCCTGTTGTAGGCCATTGGCTGGGAAGATGCTTGAAAAACAAGTTCTTTTTTTCTGAAAAGCCTCGTTTGTCCCCGATTTATTTTGTGTTTTTGCTCTCTGGGCCATATTGGAGTTATGGATGTTTTTTTATTAAGTTACCTAAAAATATATGTATTTTGAATCTTTAATTCTGTTCTAAAGCAGCAGCTACGAATAAATAAACATACGTTTTTATAAGATAACTTGAAAACTTAGATTTCATACCAGAAACTTACTTGTAGATGTTTATTCGGCAGACTAGGGTAAGTTATAGGCTTTTGAAAGCATTATGATAACAAACATCATAAGACAGTATTTTTTTGTTTGAAAACACAATGTCAAAGTATTAATTTTACATCAATAATATTTTAATACATTAAAATAGAGTTAAAAGATTAAAAATCCTTACAGCCAATGGCCTACACAACTGAGGTAAAGCTACTAGAATTTTGTAACAAATCTAAGTCCCCAGACTTTTTTATCGAGAGAAGGAAAATCTTTTAAATGCTCTAAAATTATTAGTTTCAAACTGGCTTTGATTTGGGGAAATCAAAGTCGTTTTATGACTGTCTCTATTACTGTCTGCTTGTTAATATGGGTTTCTGTCATCGTATCCCGTAAACATGCTTATATACGTAAAACTATAATAATTTAAATATTATCAATGTATCTGTGACAGTCATGTTTGTTAAAGTAAATATTCTAAGAACCGCATCGATATTTATTGCTGCCTGCAGCAAAATAAATTTTTGTTAAACCAATGTCGATTTCATCTTATAATCCATCTGTTTGTAAATATAAAGTATATTATTTAAGACTATCTTGCCTGTTTTCAGATGATTTACTTACTGACTGAAAAAAACAAACAAACAACAACACACATTTCAATGTCGACTCTGTTGGTATTTCGGAAATAAGAACGTCGTTTTAATAATCGGAGATCGTATTTTCAATCTAATGTTGCAAATAAGTTACCCTTGTTTGTTTTTACTTTTAATACAGTATATTACACTTAAAGTGATAAAAAAAGTTCTTGTTCTGTATATAAAATTTCTGTTTTCTTGCATAATTTTATGTTTTCTGGCGCATAATTATAATTCATAACGTTCACTATTTCACTGATTCTCTTCAGAAAATCTGCTTTATGCAAATTATGGTAGTTTTTCTAGATTTGTTTTTATAAATGCAACCGTTTCAAATATTCTACATTTCTAGCTAAGCAAGACTCAGATGTGTTTAGTAATACTTCTTTCCTATTACTAAGTAGCTGATCATGAGAATTTAAACAAAGAAAACAAACTTTACATGTTTTATTAAAAAAAATAAATACAACGGAATCTCTTGGATTCGCAAACAAATCGCTCGGACTGGCAAACAGCTTTTCAAAAATGCAAGTGTTCCCTATCCTCAACGTAGCGGCCAGTGTTCCCTATCGTGTTTCATTTTTGTGATTTTTACATCAGTTGCATAGAGAAAGAGGATATTTTTGCACCAGTAACATTCATTCTGTCGAGATATAACAACGTTTTTATTTAACAATCATCTCACTTGCGAAAACTGGCTAGAAGAACGATTCAACAAGATCCAAGTGTACCATATCCCCGAGAAATGCAAGCTGCCAAACACTGTACACGAAATACCGCATAAACTACAAAAGCTGGCAAAATTTGGAATACGCTATGAAATTTGTCCTTGTGGATGGGATACTTTAGTGTTTATTTCATCTTAAATGGTCTAGGAATAGGCGAGAAACAATGAAATACTTACCTCAAACCGAGAGATTTTGTTTGGCCTGCGGCCATGTTTTTGTCACGTGATTCCCCACCCTGTAAATAATATTACAGTATTGTCTTCAATATCATGTATCATAGAAAAAACGTCTGAGACATGTTTTGCAAGAAAGTAGAAATGTATCAGTTGGAGAATTTAGTGCATTTCTAACGTCACAACACAGGTCTTATTTTGCGTGCTCGAGTGAACAAACAATCAATTTTTCAGGTTTGATCGTGAGTGTCGTTCTGTGATCAATATCTTTCATTTCTTAACAGCCGTTATAGCTCATACTTTATAAAATAAAAGAGAATCTATAGTGTACAGCGTGCAGACGTAGACTACAATGCTAAGTACTACGTCATTAACTGTGACGTCATTAAACGAATATTGACTTTTTCAGACAGGGCAAACCGCTGTGGGCTGTATTATTTTAAAGTTTATTATAAAATCATTTGAAAAGGACAGCAAAATGTTAATTTTAATGCTAGTACTTTTTTCCATAGTCTGGACAGTCTGGAAATGTTATGGTTCAGTAGTGTTTCATTTATATACTGCTGCTTCATTAACTTCAAATAGGTAACGATTTACGGAAGAATCTGACTTCCGAAAAAGTGCTTTTAAAAGGAATATTAAACTACTTGTACAATAAGCTTTTAAATAAGCCCAAAGCTTTTGTTTAAATTGTGTTTTCATGGTGATCTATAGTCTTTATTTTAAACAGTTAGAGTGCCAATGAGATTAACTGTAAAATTCCTCTGCGTAAATCGGATTCCTAGCTCTTAATAATCGTTTCTCAAAAGTTTTATTCCGTTAAACATGTAATCGATATCGCTCCCACACGATAATAAGAGAAAAATTTGAAAGTTAATAATACACATGTATAATCCTGCCTAGATCCAGGGTTGAGCGCAACTTCATTTTTTCAATTATTAACTGTTACAGTACAATTTTGATCCATCCAAAACGTTAGTTTGCATATGGCGCCGAACATTGAACCTTCAATGCAATATTTCCAGATTAATACCATTGCATGTTCAGCGGCGTATGGTGCCCAGATAGAGGAATGGGTTAGCCCTCAACAAGAAAACTAAAGGCATAACTGAACAAAATATATTAATGAAAGTGGATTTGAGAATTGAAATCTGCATATCACAGACGACGCCAAAGGCAAAATTAATCAAGCAAGGAGTATATACTTGGGGTGAACAATATCCAAATCTATATTCGATTTGGCTGGGCTATTGAAATCACCCATCTTTAAACTGGCCAAAATATTAAAACAAAAGTAATTGTAGAAGTACAATAAACATAGTACATAAGTATCGTGCTCAAAAGCGCTGATTGAAAGTACAGTCAGACTTTTTACAGCCGCGTAACAGGGACAATACTTCAGCGAGATGAAATATATTCTGACAAAAAGCCCCTGGGCATATTATAATACTTTTATTGTAATACTATGGCTGAGGTGTGTCAAAATCCTCTTAAGTTTTAACTTACATACGAGTAGACACATTTGAGCAAATACCAACATCTTAACTGTATATGCTGGACACTGGTCAAGTTGCTTGAAATAAAGGACATATTATATTAGTTGCACACATAAGGTTTTGATGGACGGACTGATGGACGTTATGATCTTACAATTTCGGCGGGGATAAAAGAACGGTTAAAGATGTGTGTTGTATCAGAGTCAGATTTAGTCCACATTATCTTAATTTTAAACCTGATCAATACGACTGATATATAATGATAACAATTCCCTGAAAAACAAATAAACATACTTAATTTCATATAAAAAGATGATTTTTTTTTCTCCTAGATGGCACTCAAACCCAGCCATAAGGACGATTTAGAAAACAAGAAATACCGCAATTGGGTTAAAGCTGGCCTTTTTCTCAAATACCTCAAGGATGGCATCTGTGACTTTGCAGATGAGTGTGCAAAGTCGGAGCTCGATCGAATCTTGCAGAAACTGGGATTGCCTAGCGGAACGTCGTGCAATCAGTGCAGTTTAAATTCACTGAGGCCGGCACATTTATCGCCCCCAAAGGTCAAACAGTGTTCAATCGGTCAACGTTACTGCAATTGTCTCCAAGCCAATACAACAAGCTGTCCAAACAATATTTGTGGAAAAATCTATGATGAAATCGTTGACTCTCATGGGGCACGAAGTCCAAACTGGAAAAGCACAGACATAACACAGTGGACCACCAATCCATGGGAAATAGCCAAATGCTTCGTAAATGCCCCAGGATATGAAGCGACGAGGTCTGCATCCGATACAGACGTAGGCGGTCTGTTGCATTTGTTTATCAACAGTTTAGGTTTTCAAGGACACATGCAATGTGCGATTAATCTTTTCGACAAGGTAAATGTCTGATAATACAAACTATGATGTGATCTGTTTGGATTTGATATTTAATTAATGTAAATATTCAGATCTTTGTAGTAGTCTATTTAAAGATTGCGTTTTGTTTACTAGTATCATGTTTTTTTTTAAACTGTTCAATGTTTCTGTAGACTAAATACAACCGTTCACCTAGATATCACAAAGTTGGAAACTTTTCTTGATGCGTCATGACATGCTTAATATTTTAACTTACATTGTTGTTTTACGATCGTACAGATAAGAGCCTGGAGAAACAGTCTGTTTCACTCACCGACAATGGAACTGGAAGACCAGAAGTTAGCAGATGGAATAAATGACATCATTACGATTCTCAGTGATGGAAAGGAACTGAAGGACAAGGAATGCTCAAAACAGGCAATTCATAAACTGAGTAAGGTAAGTACATGATTAGTATTAGTTCTCGAATATATATTTAAATTGACAGTTAACATTTGTAAATTAAAATAAAATAAACACCGGATAACTTTTGATTTATAGTGGCATGCGATTGTTACCAAAACGTTTCTTTTATGTTTCAGCTTCAACAAGAAAATTTCGTCATAACAACAGAGACAGAGGCGGAAGTATGCCGGGCGGCACTTGCATCTATTACTCAAATAACTAAAGAGCTAAAGTTCATACAAGAGGAAGCAAAAAGAGATATTGCATTGAGACAGGAAGACGCAGTAAAAAAAGTTCAGGACACCGCAGATACATGCAGCAGTCAGTTGCAAACAGAGCTGTCCGAACTGCGTGATACAGTCAAGACACACGAATTAGAGATAAAGTCTTTGAACAAGGTAATCATATTACTGTTTGTACTTCGGAAGTGTATTTTTACTTCAACACAAAATTCAAAAAGAAATGGGCTACGCCCACAAACCAGGGGTTTCAAGTTATTTTTAACCAAGGCTCTATTTGTATAATAAATACATGATGATCATCAATGCTGCAAAGGTGCTGTAATTGGATGCACATGTATTGTCAGACATGAAAATAAGCATTCAATATTTGATTGTTCAGGAAGCTCTTTCTAAGATGCCTGAAGGAGATGCTTTCCAGATAGAATGTTAAGCATATGTTCTATTTTTTTTTCTACTGAAATACTTAATGAAACAGTACGTATTTTATTCAAGGATAAAATATAAAAACAAATGCAAAATGTTATCAAATTGTTTACAAGTGCATCTCGAGAAAATCCCCAGCACTGATTTGGATTGCCTTCACTTGGTTCGTATATGCTACACTGACTGCTAAAATATATATTTGACCTCTTTCACAAGAAAACCAAGATAATCACTTGAATGAAATAAACATACTTTAGGTAAGGTCATGTGAACACCAAAAAAATTTCAATTTTAACTTTTTATATCACTTTGCTAACCAAAGGTTTTTAGTGATTCGGATTGCCTACACAAACTGTACTTTTCAACTTTCCATGACAATTTTTTTTAATATTCTATGATTTTCCACAATAAAATCCAAATACTCGAGATTTGATGATTTCTTCAGACTATACTAGTTTTCCATGACTTTTCCAGATCGACCTTGCAATCAGAAATCCCAAGCGATCTCTCCACAAGTTAACAGCAACATTCCATGAATTTTCCAGGCAATACTGTTTTTCCATGACTTTTCCAGATCTGTGCAAACCCTGCCATCAGCATTCCCAAACGAGCTCTCCAAACGTTCTTACTATACACCAAGTTTCATGTAAATACAATGAACTGAACTAAAGTTATTTTCCGGAAACCAAATTTCTATTTTTATTTACAGTGACCTTGACCTTTGACGGACCAACCCCACCAGCAATCCCAAACGAGCATTCCATAGGTTCTTACTATATACCAAGTTTCATGTCAAAATGAACATAACTCAAGTTAATCGCCAGAAACCGACCGCAAACGCAATACCAAGCTAGCCCTTCACCTGTTCTTACTTTACACCAAGTTTCATATCGATACCATGAATCGAACTCAAGTTAATCGCTGGACCAAATTTCTATTGTTGTAATGGTGACCTTGACCGTTGACGGACCGACCCGAAAAGCAATCCCAAGCGAGCTCTCCACCTGTTCGTACTATACACCAAGATTCAGGTCAATACCATGAACCGAACTCAAGATAATCGCCGGAAACCAAATTTCTATTTTTAGTTACGGTGACCATGACCTTTGACAGACCGACCCCAAACGCAATCCCATGCCAGCTCTCCACCTTTCTTACTATACACCAAGTTTCAGGTCAATACAATGAACGGAACACAAGTTTATCGCCGAAAACCAATTTCTATTTTTAGTAACGGTGACCTTAACCTTGATGGACCTACCCCAAAAGCGATCCTAAGCTAGGTCTCAACCTGTTCTTACTATACACCAAGTTTCCGGTCAATACCATAAATGGAACTCAAGTTAATCGCCGGAAACAAAATTTCTATTTTTAGTTACGGTGACCTTGAACTTTAACGGACGGACCCCAAAAGCAATCCCAAGCAAGCCATCTACATGTTCTTACTATACACCAAGTTTCAGGTCAACTCGTGATAATCGCCGGAAACCAAATTTCTATTTTTAGTAAAGGTGCCCTTGACCTTTGACGGACCGAAACCGAATGCCATTCCAAGCGAGCTCCCCACCTGTTCTTACTATACACCAAGTTTCATGTCAATACCATGAACGGAACTCAAGTTAATCGCCGGAAACAAAATAGTTTGACGCCCGCCCGCCCAACGACACTAAAAAGAAAAAAAATATTGAAGCATGAAGTGGCAAATTACCTAAATTACGTATAATATCTTGTGTTACGAGAATCCTTCCGTCCTAATAAATGTTATTTTGATTTCGCCGCCTAAAGCATAATAGCATATTTAAATTTAAATTTTTCCCATCTGAAAGCTGGGAGTAATGATGCGACTTTCATGTCAAAGTAGGGCTCCGGTAGAGGCGTTATCGATAAGATCTTATTGCAACGCTGTAATATCGTGAAATAACCACTGTATATAAACCGATTGTATCATCTACCGGATTAAGCGCACTGATTGTCACAAAAACATAGTAAACAGTCCAAAAATGAGGAGATTTTGTATGTATTGTAATAAGAAATCCAATCGACAAACACATGTTTAACAGGCGATTTTCGTAGCACTTGTTTTGAAAGACGTCATTACCTTTTTTTATGCAATATACTTTAAAAGAAATCGCTTAAATCACTCACACAAAGTATCGTTTGCACTCTGTACTGTTATAAAATCAGCGTAAATGTTTATGTTTAAGCAGGTTTTGAGAGGTATTCTCTTGCTAGCGATGATAAAACATATCATTTTTATTCTTACAATAATAATCAAAGCGCTGACAGCGTTGAAATACTGGCGCGCTGGTTGAATCGAACATGCCCTGCACAGATATCATTACTGTAAACATATGAAACTATGTGTGATTTTTTCGTTAAACTTTGTGACAGTTACTATCATCAACATTAGCAAATAATTCTGTATATTCAGGGATTTCAATAGATGCAGGTACTTTGTATTTTGATGCAAGGAAATTAGGTTTTCCACTTTTTTTTCACCTGAATCTTAGGCGGGGGTCTTTTTGATGCAGAAGCGTATGATTAGTGGTTAAATTTTGCTAGAATAACGATGATCAGAGTCCGCCACAACTGAGTATTGTCAACAATGAAATGCACAAGGCTCACGTACCTTAAGAGACTGAAACAGTTACAATCTTAATTTTTACGTCGATCGCAACAATGCATTACCAAAAATATTCGCCAACTTACTAACGGTCTCCCCAGGATTTTTGGAAGGGTTGTCGCTGGATATTTCGTGGATATAAGCTCGCGAAACTTTATTTTTTAACTATCATTTTATACAATTTTATATTTGTACCAAAGTTTACTGCAAAAACTGTATATAGTACATAGATGTTTCTTTTATCTCTTTAGAGCCAAGAAAGGTACAAAGTTAAAAAACATTAATAATGTGAAACAATGTGTAAACAGTATGTCAACATGTGTTTTAATAACATAAACTGATCTGATCTCATCAAGTTACAATGTCAACTATATACTCTGTATAGTTAGTTTTTCACCTTCATTGTCCAAGATATCTCACACATATCAAACTCAGTGTTTCATTACAACTGACAGAATTAGGATTAAACTTTCAGAAGCCTCTTTTTTTCTTGGGCCCAAGCGCTGACTGCCTTATTATAATCAAACTTCAGTACATCAGGACCTTCCATGGAAATCATTAACAATGAATTTAATGTTGAATTGTTAAGCCTGCTTCTAAGCTTAGTCTTCACTCTTGATAAGGTGGAAAACCCCACTCACAATCTGAAATTAAATTAATTTACGATACCAGTAAACATAAAGATAGCTTCACATATATAAAAATAATATGATAATAGGTATTCAGTTAACACAAACAGGTATAATAAATTATTTAGTGCACCCCAAGAACCTGGTTTAAACCCCTAGTAGCAAATTATTTTGCTACTGACTGTTCCAAGGCGCTAACCCATACGGTTCCCCTTTTTTGTTAAACAATCAACAAACAAATCATTTATTTTCCTCTCTTCTTTTTGCTGCAGGGGAGGCTGTGTTTTATGAGTGTGGCGATTCCTGATATGCATATTTCCCTTTTTATATATAGTAGCATGAAATTGAGTTATTTTATTTAATTAATGCAAGTCACAAGGCTAAGTAAATATATATAAAAAAACATTGCCAACTTCTTGCAACCAGAAGTAGACTTTCTTCCACTTAGGATCGACACCTGACTGGATCGAACTGGCTGTTCGAGGTAGCCGGCGTTGATTCAGTGTCTCGGCATGTTGGGGTACCGCGTCCGGCGTCGGAGTAATTTCACGACGTGAAGGGGTACTTGGCGTCGTAAGAGTCGCTCTTGAAGGGCTATCCGGAAATGATCTCGATCTCATTTCTAGAATTTTGAAGTTCAGAATGCCCGATGGAGTTGGCATCAGCCTCACAAGGCCGGTTTCTCTTGAAATAAGATAGAATTGACGAGTCGTCGTTCTTTCGCGCATGCATACTTGAAAATGTGTCCGACGAAAATGAACTGATCGTTACGATGATAGCGCAGTAAAATGCCACAGAATGTATTTCTTTTGCAATTTAAGTTCTAAATGCAACTTGCCAATAGATTTGTTTAAAACAAATCCATTATCGCACAATTATTTTCATACATATACAGTACAATTTTCGAAGTGTTTGTCTTCTAATCACAGAACTAAGAATAACCAAATAATTACTCATGATCGCATCTCATTAAAATCATTGAACATTATGTTAAACACACCGGGTTCCGCTATTAATTGAGAATATCAAGAGTCAACAGAGCCAAAATACGATCAAACGACACCGACAGACTTGCGAATTCACCACGTGGAGAGGCGGAGTTATCCAGCTGATAGTAAAGAAATCGATTGTGATTGGTCAAATCGCCCATTGCTTAACCTTGAATGAGGTGTGTATTGAAAAGCGACCTGTGTTTACAATGCAAGAAACAGAAAATTGTGACATGTCGATTTTGAATACAGTGAAACCCCTCTATTACGGACACCTAAGGGACTGAGGGAAAGTGTCCTTAATAGCGGGGTGTCCATAATTGTGGGGTTGAACCACCGGCCACTGTCCGATACTTTTCGGTTTCGACATCATTAATCTATCGTTGATTAGACAGCCTAATATGTGTTAATTGGCGTTTAGATCAAGTTTAATGTTATAAATGAGACAAAATAGATAAATTTACTAATTTTAATTTTACACATGTTTTACAAATGCAAAACTATGAATTACATGTACTTATGCTCATTTTATACATGCTCTACAAAACAAACAGTAAATAAACACTGGTGAGTTTTTTAATGCAAATCATAATGCATGTATTATCATAGCTACATCATAGTATATCCCAAGTGTTTTGGAATTTAACAATTTATTTTATCAGTCACTTTCCATAAATTTCACAAGTGATGTTTGTTTAGCAGAACTCATTGATACTATACTTAATTTTTCAAGTTCATCCTGTGCATTATCTAATGTTTTCAATAGTCCATCAAAACCTTTGTTTAAACAAAACAGTTTCAGCTGCTCAACATATCTTAATGCCTCTTGGTGAGACTTGATAACACACTGTGGTTGTTCACTTGAATCATCATCACTCTCAGCGTCAGCTACATTTATCTCCGGAGGTTCAGTGTGCTTTTGAACAAGTTCCTGCTCCCAGTTTTCACTAAGCTCACTATCACACGTATCAATGTCACGATCCACATGAATAAAATCTTCAGCACTCATGTCACTCTCGATTTGCACCTTGGTTCTCACTACAGCCAGAAGCTGGACCAGTTCTGCTAGAGGGACATTGTCATCAGCAAATTCTTCTTCTATGTCCTGTGGCATCTTAATTCAAGCTTTGAGAAAGCATTTTCTCACAGTCTCTGGGGAGATTTCCTTTATAGACTGGCTAATCCACTTTATGGCATCCAGCACTGTTACACTCTTTGACACTGACTCGGCACTAACAGTCTCCTCTTCATCGATCTTCGCAATCACCGATCGTAACAGTTTTTTGCGATACAGCTGCTTGAGGTTCTGTATGATCCCTTGATCAAGCGGTTGAAGTCTGGAGGTCGTGTTTGCAGGCAAAAACACTAGCTTCACATTAGACAGTTTCAGATCAGGGGGATGAGCGGGTGCATTGTCAAGTAGAAGCACTACATTCCTTCCAGCGTTTTGCATTTTTGTGTTAAAGTTTTTAGCCCATTCTTTAAAGAGCTCTCCATTCATCCAGGCCTTCTTATTGTATTTCCAGGTCACAGGGAGATTTTGTGTCTTAAGATTCCGGAAACATCTGGGTACTGCGGACTTTCCAATTACCAAGGGCTTATCAAACTCTCCTCTCATGTTCACGCAAAGGGACACAGTTAATCTTTCCTTAGATTTCTTTCCTCCTTTGCAGTCAGTTCCACGAATATTTAAAGACTTGTCTGGTAGAGCACGATAGAAAAGTCCTGTTTCATCCATATTGAATATGTCCCTATCAGAATATCCACTGAGTATGTCTGGTAACTTATCACACCAAGCTGTAACATCTGTTTCTGACACAGAACCACTTTCTCCACAGATAGACGCGAAGTTTATGTTGTACCGCTGACGGAATCTGTTAAGCCACCCGTTAGACGCCTTGAAGTCTTCTATTCCTAGTTCTTTAGCGAAGGACAGTGCTTTCTCCTGAAGCATAGGACCAGAAACTGGAATAGATTGAGACCTAGCTTTCTGGAACCAATCCCACATTAGGTTGTTAAGCTGTTCAAGTGGACTTCTCACACAAAGTCGTTTTCTATTTCCATTTGGGTTCTCCTCCCATTTCTTGAGAAGCTCATCTTTATTTTGCAGAATGGTTCCAACCTGACTTTTGCCAATTCCAAATTCATCTGCTAACTTTCTTTGGCTTTTGCCTGATTTCTCATACTCTCTTATTAATTCTATCTTCTGCTGTAGAGTCAATTCAACTCTCTGTCTTTTTTTACTGTTTTCCATAATGGAGAGCTCTGACAGAATTAATTTTAATTTGATCTATCTTGCCAAATGTGATGTGTGTTTGCATGTAATGTTTAAAACATACTGATCGAACTATTCGCTGATTTACAAACTAAAACAAAAACATCCAATCAAATCGATTAGTAGCGAATCTTTTCATTGCCAAAACCTGCCAATTATTGCCCAATTAACTAAAAGATACAAACATCTTAAACTGCTAATTGACATTACCACTTACCTTGATTAGGTACCCCAGTCAATTGTGTAAATCACAGTTTGACAGGTCTGTTTTGATTGCAATTTGCAACTTTACCATTTACCGAAAATGAGTCAAATCAATAATACGTTAATCGGTCGTATGTCGCAAACCGATGTCGTAAACTGATGTCGTGAAACGGTCAAAAAGTGGAACGTTTGCCAGATTCGATTGTCCGTAATAGCGGGTCTAATATGTGCATTAAAATTAATTTCGTACTGCGTCTGTTGTCCGTAATACCGGAATAGCGGGGTGCCCGTATTAGTGAGTTATTTTCTACATATAAAAAGAAGAGAAAATGTCCGTTCTTTAAAAAATCGTCCATAATACCGGGGTGCCCGTAATATTGAGTGTCCGTAATGAGGAGTTTTACTGTAAACGGATGTCGGCGAATTTAACACTTGTTGGAAACAGATCAAAGCTTGTTAACGGTTGTCTGGGGAGAACACTGGGACCCGGCCCGGTCCTTGTTAGCCGAGCAAAATCTCGATCCACAACTACTCCAACCTAACCAAAATGGCAGCCCACGCTATCTCCCGCTTGTCACGTGACTGATTTGTTTTTAATCGTTCTTTTAATATCCTTTCATAGTTGTTCGAATCACAACATTAAATTGTTTTCTTGTTTTTATTTGTAGAATTATCTTTCAATGTTCGCATTCCTTCTCGAAATATTTGTATTTTCTTAAAATGCACTACTTTTTATGCCACACAACTACGAAATCTTTCAGGCGTAACTAAACTACTCATTCATATCCAGTTGCTTGTTCACTGCCGTAGCTGGTCATGATTTCACTCTACATTGTTCGATGGAATTTTTGGCATGGATGCTCCAAAATTACACGGAAACTTACTATCAATCGCTCAGAATTCGTGGAATGGTGTGCTGCATTGTGCTTCACACTTGTGCAGAACATTTCGGCCTGCTCTCGCGGTGACCACTTACTTGATACGCTCTCGTGGTCGCAATGATACACCCGAAGTTAAGGACTGCGCGTCGCAGAGTTCACAGCATCGTTAGTTAATACTGGCGCATGCGCGCCAGTATAATAATACCATAGCTGATCAATTAAACATCAAAACATTAGACCAAACATGCATGTAGCTTCAATCCAGACTGTATCATTTATTTAACATGTTAACTCAATCATTTGTATGTTTCTAGTGACCTATGTGTATCAGTTATGGCGATTTTTTTAAAGATGATTTTATTATATTTTTCGGATTTAAGAACAACGGCTTGATGTAAAAACATGTATTAAAAGTGCTTTGTACAGAGATATGTGATACGTTATATTTCACCTTTTTATGAAATATATGGGCCTCGGTGCCTTTATATACTGTGGCGACACGAAACAATTGGATCCACCTGACTTCATTAGTTAACACCCAGGTCGCTCTGAGAACTGCAATTTACAACAAGCGATAATAAATGTCGTCCCAAAATGTTTTGGATTTGATAAAATTAGTCTGAGGTTTTTTAAAAGTTATAGTTTCGAAACTGAAGGTTCATGATTATAAATGCATACGCAGGTAGGCGTGACAAACAAATTCTGAGGCAAAGCAAGTTATTTAAATACTGATATTTTAAGCTGATGATAAACCCTTTAGTCAATGTACGACCAATGTAGATCATCGTCAGCTGGAACATCCATGTCATTTGATCGGAATATACAATGGTCACTTGTTTTCAGAAATATTCTAATAAATGTAATAGCAAACAGTGTACAGCAAAAACAACGCACTACATATCCCATGGAGTAAAGGGTCAAATGGAACTTTAGCAAAGGAATCAATGTCTTGTTTTCCGCCCAAGGGTTGACTATCACAAAGGTCTTCCCTTGAGAGTCAGGTATGTTTCCATGCTGATTTCAGTTAAAGAAATAACGAATTCGCTTTCTAACATATTCTCATAATACATTTATACTAGCCATTTAAACACTGTTTTGACATCTGATTTGTGAAAACTATGCGTATGCCAATTGATCAGTTACAAAACAGTTTATAGTTTATTTCGAGGTTTGTATGAAAAATTAAACGGTCGCCCAGCTGCTTTGGGCCTGACAGTTTAATTTTTATACAAGCCTCCAAACTAACAATAACCTATAGTCCCTGTTGTTGTATCATTCTGTTTTTTTTTATTTTAAAGTACTTTTCTTCGTGTTTGTTTGTATGTCACGATATATTATTTCTCCAAATATACCCGATTTGTATAGACAATATTTGTAGACGAACTGCTCCATCTTACCTAAAAGCATACACTTGATAAAATCAGCAAATGCACATTGCCATAAGTGATACAGATTATTGGAAAATCATTCAACGAAGATCGCACTACATGATACAACAGAAATAGGTGTGATTGCTATAAATGATAGTATGATAATGCTATAGATGATACAGTCATTACGAAACACATCCCTCAAACATTTTTATAATTTACACTGTCTATACATTTAAAACAATATTGTAATGTAATAATCTTTAAATTAATGTCATAGAGTCATATAACTGGTATGTATTCGTGCATCAGAGCGTTTATTTGTAGAGAATAACACTATTTTGATACAATCATGTGGTTCATTTGCCAGACCTTCTTGTGATTAAATGTAATTTTGCAAGTTTTTATCCCTATATATGCGCAAAACAAATGGTATTACAACCAATAAGGACTATACAAAATATAACGCACTTGTTTTTGTTGAAGGTTCTTAAAATGATCCTAATAATTCCGTTTTCAACGTGTTATTTACGAATTGTTTATATCGCAGCCATGCAATCATCTCACTATATATTTAAGTTTTGCTGGCAGCTAGCCTTAGGTTGCAGATTTTAATAAGAATTTATGTGAATCATCGTGGACTACATAAAAACTACCGATATGCGGGTTGCTGCATGCGTGCACTCTGGTCCGTAATTTGTACAATGAGGTGGAAAAGTTGCTTAGAATGTAAAACAGTTGTTCTATTAAAATGTATTTGTTGCAAAATTACTGGCGAAATGCCAGTTGTCTTTATAGATTGGTGTTTAGACTTTTAAACGTAATTTTACTTGCTGCATTATATTATTATTATTAAACTACATGTACCCGAGAGATCAACATGAAATTGGAAATTTAACAACGCACATAACTCTATTACGTTATTTTTAAATTGTTTCAAGTGTTTTACTACATCTAAACAAAAGTCGTTTCTGGTATGACATTCAGGGACTTTTATAATTATACGTTTATTTGCTATAATAAATATTGTATTTATATATTATATATGTGGTTTACCCAAATAAGATCTGGTGCTTAGATCTGTTCCTTTATGTCTGAAGGTTTGTTCGTTGGTTACTTATCTCACCCTTATATATGTGGTTTATATACTTATGATCTGTCTACGAAATATGAATTGAAATTGATTTTAATTCTACATATAATAACAAATTACTAACATATTTTGTTTTTGATTGGCTAAATTGTATCACGTGACCGTATTTTATTTCTGAATGAAACGCTACTACTAATTAATATTCATAAACGGAATACTTTTTGACCCGGTTGCTATTTCCGTCGCCATCTTTGTTTGCATCAATACGGCACTTCATCGGGGGGCGGTGGGTTGGGGGGTTGGGTGGGATAAACAACGTTAGATATTGCTAGAAACCCAAATAAAATATGAAGTTTTTAAGTGTTTTGTTGTTCATTATGTTAATGACCCGTTCCTGCAAATCTTTCCTTTTAAATTACACGGATTTACCTGCCGTATTTGTTAACAATCGTCTGCAAAAATGTCAACCTAAGAGAACAAGTCCGGTATGGACTTATTCCGACAGATCTTCGGCAGTTTCGAGTTATTCATTGCGGCAAATTTTGATGTTGACAACGAAAATCACATCGTTGAAATTCCAGCTGATATACAGCATTTGCTAGGACTCCCCTTTGACGACCCTTTTGTTGAAACCAAAAGTGAAAGTGAAAAAAGTACTTGAATTCAACAACATCTTGAAGAAATACAGAAGGATCACTTAAAAAAAATCAGGATTAATTAAATTGGTCGGTGTGCCTGTTTGCAATTTCCAATGTTTATATTTTTTGAACCATTTAATGTGGGGTATTAGCAGTTGCTCACAAATTATAACAAACACCTAAACAATTTACTTTACAAGCACTGCTGACCTACATGTGTATGTATACGGGAAACCAGTAATGAGACGGACGACAAGTTTTAATTATTTAAAACTTTAATTATGTTTATTATGAATAAGTCCCTTTAACCAAATCAATCAAATACCCAATTAAACATTAACAATAATTAAAAATATTCAAATTTGATTTTAGTTAAAAAATAAACATATGAAACATAATGTGATGCAGGGGTTCCATTTGACCCGGGAGATGACCCTTTGACTCTTGAAATTTTCAAAATCCCTCATTCTGACCCCCATGAAATTTAGCTGGTGTCATAATTTCCTAAAATAAGAGGTATTTTGGCCTTAAATTGCCTGAACCCACTAAAAAGTAACCAAAATGACCATTGGAATTTGGCAGCCAGTGGAACCCCCGATAATGTTAATACCTGTTCCTACGAATCTTTCCTTTTAACCTACATGTCTTTAATGTCATATTAATTTGGTAAACAAGTGTCTTCAAAAATGTTAAACTAAGAAAACGAGTCAAATATGGATTTAATTCGACTGATCTTCAGAATCTGCAGTTTCGAATTATTCATGCCAGCAGATTTTGATGTTGACAACATAAATCACAAGGTTGAAATTCCAACTGATATACAGCATTTGCTAGGACTCCCCTTTATTATATATGAACAATATAATAAATTCGGCAAAAAAGTTCTGCACACTTGGACATTTTATAAAATATCTTTTTAATTTCACCAAACACAACAAAATGATACATACCAAATGAATCAGAAATTTGAAGTAAACAATGCAAAAAAGTCAGAAATAAAATCCTATCAATACTTTATCAGTAATTCATTGTTAAAGCCACTGGGGGTTACTACACAAAAGTTGCAAAAATCGCTAGACTTTTCAAGCGGCTTCTCACGGAGTTTAACAGAGGACGAAATTTCAATTGTGGAATTAGGTTCCATTCGTGAACCAGAAAACCGGGTAGATCAACTAGCTTGTCCAACTTCACGTGTTCTGTTTTGTTTAGAAAGATGTCTAGATGGCCGGTGTGGTCCGACATTTGCCATGACGGTCAAATTAACGAAAACCTTCCTTGTTGACCATGAGAAATAAAATTATTATATTTTTAAATTTGAAACAAACAATTCAGATGTGTTTTTCTCAAAAAAGATAGGGTGTTGATTGCATTGGATGGTAGCTTGTATACACTTTATAAACTGGATGCTTTGATTCATTAATACAGAATGGAAACTGTTCGAATCATCACTAAACTGTTTTGTCATAAATTTAGGTCAATGAGTGAGACAATCTGATATTTTAATTAATAAAAAATTTAAGTTTGAGCGTAATTCTGGAAATAGACACTTTCCACGTAACTGCGGTCCGTAACCTGACGCATGCGCATAAACGCTTCACACCGGTCACTTAGACGTCTTTCTAAACAAGACAGAACACGTGAAGTTGGTCAAGCTAGTTGATATACCCGGTTCTCTTGTTCACGAATGGAACATAATTTCACAATTGAAATTTCGTCGGCTGTTAAATTCCGTGCGAAGCCGCTCGAAAGAATGCCGGATTTATCGTGGTGAATTTACTTAGTATAAGTCAAGCGATTTTTGCAACTTTTCTGTAGTATAAAGTATTGATCGGATTTTATTTATGACTTTTTTACATTGTTAACTTTGAATTGCTCATTAATTTGGTATGTATAATTTTGTTGTGTATGGTGAAATAAAAAAAAGATATTTAATAAGTGTCTTAGTGTGCAGAACTTTTTTTGCCGTGTATAGGTAACTGTTTTGGAGCCACTGGTATACAGCCCAGCCTTTGAGTCCGCGTAAACAATGTATTACTACGCGCAAACGTACACAAAAAATCGTACAGATTATATACCATCTTTATACTCCCTTTTCACTCAAAGTTACCTAGCAGTTGGCCTACATTTTACATTACTTTATTGATTTTAAGATATTGATATTGAACTTATTTAAGCCCTCTTTATTCTTTAATTTAGACTTTCCAATAACGTTTTCATGCGCTTGGCCTATAATTATATTTAAGGTTTATGTGACTTAATTGATTGATATGAACTTTAAAATAAATCTCCAGCATGATAATCTACATCATTTGTCTCTAAGGTATGAACTCAATATTCTCTAACATCATTGATTGGTTCATACTGTTCCAGTTTTCACATTGATGTGATCGTTGCAAGTTTTATATTTAATCTTAAATAACTACTATCTTATTTAATTGATTATATGATTAAAAAGTCGAACGCTCTTGTCTCCTCTGGCAGTTCTTATTCTTATTTCACATGCTTTAATATATCTGCTTCAGACTACGTTACACATTCGAATTTCATAATATTTTGCGAAAGAAGAGATAGACCTGACTTCTGTGAAAAATGGAAACACCATTTTACCTTCTTTCCTTTTATCAATGTCCAAATACGTTCAAATGCCAGTCCTATGGCACATATTAACAACACAAAAGAAAGACTAAAATATTTTTTTTTCAATATATTTTGTGTTTAATGATAAATACGCATTTTAATACAACAGACAGCGTCTAGCCATGCACAGAATATATGACTTTTATATGACTTTTTTCAGAGCTGTGTACATTCAGCAGTGTGTTTTTGCGGTCTCCATGACAATGCAGAATATCCTGTTTTGTTGTAAAACCTGTAAAAGATAGGCACGAATCTTCAAACCTTTTAGATGCACTGTTGTTAACATATTTTGTTTTGAGTTAAGTATTTGACAAATACTCTGTAAATTGCAAATAATTAATATAATCGCTAAAGTCGTTATTGTTGTTGTTGTTGATGATGATGTTGTTGTTATGGTTGTTTTCAGAGGTTAAACGAGGTGGAGCAAGCCGTTGATAATCTTAAGAAAGCCGAAGATCATACAACAGAGCATCTCCAGAAAATGCAAAATATAATAGGTATATATTCTTTGTATTTATATTAACTTTACTATCTCACTAATAATTCAGACAATCTAAATGGAAAAAAAGACCAAGCACGTTCACAATAGTACTTACCTAACCTTTTGATGCATATATAATTTCAAATCGTTATTTCAACAGTTTGCTAGATTCTTAATTATCATTCCTTAAGTAATAAATTACAGGTTTCTGTATATTAAAAAATGTATCATTCGTTTAGTTTGTGTCTTCTGGATGTGGCAATTCCTGATATACATATCTGACTTTTTATGTGTATCTTTATAACAACAATTTGAGCCTGCAATATATCTATGATAATGATTTACAAGTTAATTTAGTTATAATTATTAAATAATATATAGATAATCTTGCGTCATTTTAAGATTACATGTATTAATAACATTTTATGCTCATGTTCCTAACTGGACTATAACTTTCCAAGTTGTAGACTCAAAACACATTTGTATATTTTCGCAGCATTAAAAAGAAAGCTGAAAGAAAGGTATCGTACATATTACATTAAAACTTCTCAATCCCCGCTTAAAAAGACAGAAAACGACATTGACATTAGCCAGATATACGTCCCTCCGAAAATGACGAAGGTAACAGAAATTACTTCTGAAACGGGGGAGAAAAAAGAGCACACAGTTCAAATAATTGACTATAGTGGGATATTTTTAACAAAAGACAAAACTAATAAGAGAATATATATACTTGGTGACGTCGGAAGTGGAAAAAGTGCCTACTGTAAAATGATGATGAGCAATTGGTGCCTATCGAATGAGGTACAGCATGAATTGGCTGAGGAAAATAAGAAAGCACTTGAGCAGTTTGAGCTTTTGTTCTACCTTCCTCTTCGTACTTTAACTGACGATGATTCACTATTAGAAATGATAGCATGGAATTATGGAGATATTTGCAGCAAAGATGATCTGCTGAACATATTACAACTTATTCCTGAGCGATGTCTTGTTTTAGCAGATGGAATAGATGAATGGAAACCGAAGACAGTACAGAGACGCCGAGCGCATGAAACTCACGGATTGCCAACTACAGATAAAATGGATCATGTGACCATTGTGATGACGTCAAGACCATCCGCTCAAGGTATTCTAAATATGGAGCAGTCTAATTACGACGTTAAAATAAGATTAGACGGCATAAGAGATGTTATATCTTTTATAAAAAAGTTATACCCGAAGTCACACCCACAAGACATTATATGTAAACTTGATGACGTACCGATAAAGGATCTGGAGAAAACACCCCTTTTGCTGCAGCAGATTGTTTGGCCTCAGCAGCAAAATATAGATATCGGGAAATCGATGAGTGAAGTATATAGCAACGTGGTAAACATCGCTTTCAGATGGTATACAAAGCATGCAGAGAAAGAACTGTATGGACATACACTAAGCGCTGCTTCAAAATTTACAGAGCTGACATTTCCAGGTCAAATAAAAAACAGCTACCCTGAATTTCTATCACATTCCAGTGTTATATTCGGATTGGGCAAGATGGCGTTTGAGATAATGGCGCAAGGATCACAGCTGTCATTCGGAACAATCGAGTTAAACAAAAATGGTATCGACGAATATCTTCGGACTAAAATGCTGGGGACAGGACTACTGACAGAAGAGGTCCGATTCGATAACAGCAAAGAAAATACCCAGCTTTATTTTACCCATACTTCGTTTCTTGAGTACTTTGCAGCCCTGTATATAGCAAGCCACAGAGAAAAGGATAAAACGTCAGGTTCAGATTCCTCCACTTGCCACAGTAGCATATTTGACATTATAATGGAGAGGTGTCATTCAATTCAAGATGTGATACGGCTGGAAAATATGTTGGTTATTGTTTGCGGGTTGGCTCAATCACTGACATATAACGTATTTTTGCTAATGTACGATTCACTCGAACGTAGTCACATTTACGAACAAAAAGAAATTGTTTCAAATTCGTACGTATTAGAAAGGTTATCGTATCAATGTAGGGATCAAGCTTATCGCTGTATTCGTGAATGCAAATTAAGTGATCCGCAATTCACTTCTAAGGTACCATATTTTGCTGTTTATCTTGAGAACAAAGGGTTTAGTAAACAAAAGAAAACAACGGAAGTTATGCAACATGTTGACCCACTTACCGTGCGTTGTTGTATCTGTTTAAATCACTTTCCTGTAGAAAACATGGCCGTTTTCCAGAACCTACAAATATTGAAAATTATATTTGAATTCGAAGATCCTACTGATAATGTGTTATCGTCCCTCGCAGAATATATAACACAAACAGTGACCTTGAGATATATTAGTTTGAAACATGACAGGTATTATGGTGTGCGATTTTCCGAAAGAGATATTCCACCATCTATGATTCACACAATAGATCTCTTAAACCACGATCGCCTACAATCACTGGTATTACAAGGAGTAGAACATATTCGCATCAATGACATCAACACTGTTAACCTAAACCAGTGTATTATACGTGGTACAACATGCTCATTGTTATTGACGCATGCTGAAAAATTGAGGGATTTGAAAATAAATTATATCGAACTTAACCACAATGAGCTTTCAGACTTGATCAAATTCATTAATGGCTCAGTGTTATTGAAAACCATAAATATAGGATATATTAGTTTGATACATGACAGGTATTCTGGTCAACGCTTTTCCGAGAGAGATATTCCACCATCTATAATTTACACAATAGATCTCTCAAAACACGATCAGCTTCAATCACTGGTATTACAAGGAGTAAAACATATTCGTGTCAATCACATCAACACTGTTAACCTAAACCATTGTATTATAAGTGGTACAACATGCTCATTATTATTGACGCATGCTGGAAAATTGAGGAATTTGGAAATACATGATATCGAACTTAACCACGATGAACTTTCAGACTTGATCAAATTCATTAATGGCTCAGTGTTATTGAAAACCATAAATATAAATAGATGTATTAGTTTGAAACCTGACAGGTATTCTAGTCAACGCTTTTCCGATGGAGATATTTCACCATCTATGATTTACACAATAGATCTCTCAAACCACGATCAGCTACAATCACTGGCATTACAAGGAGTAGAACATATTCGCGTCAATCACATCAACACTGTTAACCTAAACCAGTGTATTATACGTGGTACAACATGCTCATTGTTATCGACACATGCTGAAAAGTTGAAAGATTTAGAATTAACTCACATTGTATATAAGCACGATGAGCTTTCAGATTGGGTGAAATTAATTAATGGTTCAGTGTCATTGAAAACCATCAAATTATCTAGCGTTAGTTGTTCCAATCACCGGAAAGGTTGCAGTCACGGATTAGAGCTCTTACATCATAATCAGCTACATACGCTGAACGTCTCAAACAAGTTCCTAGGAGATCGCTTGCACTTAAAAAATGTCAGCACCTTGTACTTGAACTTAAAAAATGTCAGCACCTTGAACCTAAAACAAATTGATTTGGATAATTCAGTAATATCGTTATCCCTGACAGATACTCCAAACCATTGTAAGCGATTTAGTTTATACTTTATTTCGCTTAAGCATGATGGAATTTCAGACCTCACAAAATTTATTGCTAGGTTAGTGTCAATGAGACAGTTGTGCCTGACCGGGATCAGATGTTTAGATCACAACAATTGTAGTCACAAGCTAGATCTCTCGCAATGTACACAGTTAGAGAAGCTGACCGTTTACGGGCCATTTTCCTGTGATAAAATCAACACATCGAACCTCACAGACTGCAGGACGGACAGCACTGAAGTGTTGCTTTGTTTGAGAGATTCTGTCTACCAGCGGACATTGAATTTAGAAAATTTAAGTTGCAGTAAGAAAGTTCATGGTTGTGGTCTTACGCTACCTAAGCTACGTGAGCTCCATCTGAAGGATATGAACATAGAGGATGGTGTGCTGACACCTGATATGAAATGTCTCAATAAGATAACACTGAATGATGTAAACATGAGTGAGTCCAGTTGTCTCCAGTTTCTGGAAAGCCTCCTCACACTGAATCAGTCTGTTGAATGTAAAATGATGTTCAAGTGGAAATCGCCACTTCAACAATTTATACACAATTATCTTATGGTAAATAAGGACACATTTCAATTACAATATTATAGTGCATATTTTTACAGCTTCAGGTCATTAAAGGAATTTGCTTGTTTTAGCAAATACGGATTGTAGGACCGTTCAAAGTCCATATTTCACGTTCATCGATAAAAAAGAAAATTATCAAATTCGCAATAACAGTAAAATGCCGTCCAATGAAACTTTGCATATATAATTATTGTAGCTTTCATTTCATCAGACACGTTAGAATAATAAGGAATAATAACGAGATCTAGATATTCCCTAAACTTCTATATACACAAATTCTTAAGAAACTTAACAAAATTAAACATCAATTTAAATGCCCACATGACGAAAAAATGATACTGACAACAATATCTTGTTCCTTTTTGACTAATATATATATAAACCTCGTATATGAATTATTAGTAAAAGTGTATTTGACCTTCAATTTCCAGGTCGCTTCCTGATAGCGTAAAGGGGTAACAAACGTCGATTTCTCTCTTCAGAATTGAAAGTATTTTACAAAGGACACAACTTTTTCTGGCAATGATCATTATACTTATTTGGGTATTTAAAAAAAATAATGTTTTATGTTGCTTAGTTTTGTGAATTTATATAAATAGAATTTTATGGAATTATCAGTTCTAGTTTTCTTTTCTTTACTGTTCCGATGTTAAGTTATATATGCAAAATGTAAATAATCTAATAATATTAGGGCATAGTTTTATTAAACTGCAATTTGCCGTTACATAGTTTCGGATATTTTATTATTTTTTTAACCGCTGTCAGTGCAATAAGGACTGACGACAGCCCTTAACTATGTATCGTGCACTAATAACTAATAAACAAAATATTGTACAGATTTGTTTTATAAAAGAAAATTTAGACAATCATGACACACATTTTTACAATAAAGGCAATGAGCGCCAAAGACAATGAAACGGAAAAGAGGCGACAGAGATAAAACCATATAATAATTATTTTTGAGAAAAAATGTAAATGTAAATTTAAAATTATGTTTTGTATTGCTTAGTTTTTGTGTATTAATGTAAACAGAATTTTAAGGAAATTTTAGGTCTAACTTTTTTATTAATTAACGTGGCTCACAATGTACTGTATGCAAAATAAAGATACATTAGTAACATTTATTTGTGCAAAGTATCATTGAACGGCATTTTACGGTTATTAAAATTTTGATAATTTTCTTTTTATCGATGAACGTGCGGGGGAGGAGTGTAGTAAACCCTCAATACTAAATGTATTGTTGGTTATTTCAGTTTTATTTTTATTTTGACATTTTTTTGCGTGATTGAACTTAGTTTCAGTTTGCTTGTATAATTTATGGTGTGAACTTTCTTGGAAAGGGATATAATTTTGAATGTGCTCATAATACGATTTATGATAATTGTATTAAAATGTAAGAATTCCTGTGGTGCACGTGTCATTGACGGATAATAAGAAATTGTCATTTAGTCTGTTGTTTTATCGTGAGAATGCTTGATGTATAGTGATGTATACTCACACACTATTAGGAACAGTGTGGTGCACGTGTCATTGACGGATAAAAAGAAATTGTCATTTAGTCTGTTGTTTTATCGTGAGAATGCTTGATGTATAGTGACGTATACTCGCACACTATTAGGAACAGTGTGGTGCACGTGTCATTTGACGGATAATAAGAAATTGTCATTTAGTCTGTTGTTTTATCTGGAGAAGGGTTGATGTATACTCGTATACTATTAGTGAGTAACTAAAGAAAAGTTTATGGAGACCAGTTGACGTGGAATCGTGCCTTTAGAAAAATTGTGATAAAATAACGAAATTCACTGCTGCAACAATGTTAAAATGTTATAACTTGTTTACAGTCAAAGCAAGTGTAATTACTGATTATGGATAGGTAGACAATCGCGTGATACTCTGTTTATATTTTATGACAGAAAGGGGCGATTTTAATATGTTTCGGTGATCAATACCCATCAAGTGAACTTGGCAATAACAAATTGGTAATTTTTAGAAAATTTTTGCTGATAAATCGCATCTGAAAGTAGATGTTCTTTTCTGACACGTGACTGTCTAGGTATCGATAATGTGTACACTAGTATGTGATTATTATTGTGTAACAGAATAGTGTGTGCAAAATCATGTGCTATGTATTATAATAATGGAATAGTTCAATAAAAATCATCTGCACGTAATTGTTGTATGCGTCATTGCTAACATTTATGCCGAACTGGATTCGAAAGCACTGAAGCCTTTTTACATTACATAACTCTGATAATTATATCATTTATATCATAATGGTCAAGTTGTTATAAATGATGTCTGAAACATGTAATCAACTATAATTTAGATTTAACTGCGAACACTTGCATTTCAGTTGTCCCACAGTCATTGGTTGAAACGTGACGTATTATTTGAACGCCAGCGGCAAGCGACTGGCGGGAGTCGTCCACAGACGTTTTCCGCGTCTAAATTTAGTAATTTCTTATCCATTCTTTACCAGACTTGGTCAGAAGGTAAGAATGGTTATGGCTATAACATCTTAGCTCATTTAATTAACGAGGTTGCTTAAGGATCACTGGAGTAACTGCCCTTTAATTACTGATCTTTTTTACAGAAGTGACCCCTTCTCCTTTCTTGACGTCACGTAAACAGCATTTACTCTTCATCAAACTTTGTCAGAATGATTAATGCTATTATATTTTAGCCAGGTTTGCTAGTAAACTTGATCTCTCTAGGGACGTTTTAATTATGGCCCCTTTAGTTGCTGATATTTGAACAACTTGCACTGTCTGCTTCTAACTTGGAAATATTTTACCCAGTTTTCATCAAACTTGATCAAAATAAAATAATTTCTCTCTGCTAAGTTCAATCATCATCCAGATTGCTGCAGTCACACCAAGGTTATGGTCGTTAAATTTCAAATACTTGACACAATAAGCATTGTTTGCTCTCCATACTGTTGACACAATAAGCATTGTTTGCTCTCCATACTGTTGACACAATAAGCATTGTCTGCTCTCCATACTGTTGACACAATAAGCATTGTTTGCTCTCCATACTGTTGACACAATAAGCATTGTTTGCTCTCCATACTGTTGACACAATAAGCATTGTTTGCTCTCCATACTGTTGACACAATAAGCATTGTCTGCTCTCCATACTGTTGACACAATAAGCATTGTTTGCTGTCCATACTGTTGATACACTTATATTCGCGGCATAAAATTTTGTGGTTTTCTGTTAGACAACAGTTTCATGGCTACTTAAATTAGTGGTTTTCTGTAAGACAACATTTTCATGGCTACTTAAATTCGTGGATGTTTATTTTCTAAAATACACTTAAGTACAATCCCATATTTTGTGCTGGTCATTATATGCACTATATAAAAATGAACACTGGTATGTAACATGGCAACAAAGTGGTTCAGAGTAATAACAACTGTTGCGCACCTTGTGAACCTTGCACAATTTCACTTTGCACTGTAACTTTGCTGTATGTGTCAATCTATTCTGACATTAGATGAGGACAGAACTTTTGGCTAATGTTTAAAGTTTCAATTTATGTCGTCATTTGATGCGTACATAATTACTAAACTATTGCTGTCTCGGTTTGATTGAAAATGCATATTACTGTCCATGCTGATTAGTCCCAGTTGAACGTAACACAATATTGTCACAAGTAAACAATACAAATGTTAATACTATACCATGGTCAGCGTTGAATCGTCCCAAAACAAAAGAATAGGTTTGGTTCAAACGACCGAGACTAAAAAAAAGAATTTCGACAAGGGATTTGAGAGTATGAATTATACATATTACAGGGAAAACCAAAGTCAAAAACTTAAAAAGCAGGAAGTATGTCCTAGAGGTGTTCAAAGCTATATAAGCTTGGAAATTGAAACCTTCCATCTCAAAAACACGCAGAACTATTAAAACAAAACCGTATTAGCAGTACGAGACGTAATTGATAATAGAACTGAATGTACGGGGAGATATTTTACAGCCGCCACATGGCACAGACATCACTATCCAGATATTGAAAAGATTTATCGGGAACTTTAAAAGGCACAGAACACGACAAATATGAAACATATTGCAGGCTCGGTTAGACTTAACCACAACAAGGGCAGAAATGGAAATTCGTGTAACTGGCAACGAACACCAAGAAATTTAGATTAACCATTTTAAACATGCAAGTGATTATTTCTGATATGGTATAACTTTTGTTTTGAAAACACAACAAACTCAACTTTCTAAGAAAAGCTACCTTAAATAGTGTGCATTACCCCGCCCACAGACCACATTTGCAACTCCATGACAATTATTTACATTGTAAATGGTAGTTCATTTCGACAAGGAACGATCACGCTTTCATAGATTTACCTTAAAGAGGCAGGCTGTCCGGTGTATTGGAAACAGCTATCTTTGCAAAGACATTTTGAAACTGAGAACAATACTAAAAAGATTTTAAAATCGGTCCACAGGTTGTTGAGATATGGTCTGTTTAATATTAATCCCAGGATATGCAGGCTTCCATTTTGAGGTAACCAGTGCAATTAATGTGCATACTATTTACTTGTATTGTTACATGAAAACATAATGTTTTATTGAGATTGTTCAGTTTAGTATTTACATTTGAGCACAATAATTGATGATGACACTTGCCTGTGACCATTCAAAATAGCTGCCTCCAAACGCATGAAATTAGCAACTTCAGATAGGCACTGTTCAATTATTTATGGTCATATTTTCGAAATTCTTTCACTGATGTAAAGAAAATATGTAGATCTTTGCAATTATGTACATTTCTTATTGTCCGAAATTCCCACAACAGACCATGTTGATATGAAAACAATTACCAGTTCAGTAAATTAGCATGACGGAGATGTTCTTTACATGTCCTAAGTACGTTTAATCGGAAATTGAAACGGCCATAGCAGACCCTCTGTAATGACCGACAACTGTGTCAGAAAAGGTCCTGACCCGGTTAATCTGTTAATTTGAAATGTACCTGGATTAACACGAAAACAGAACATAATCACGCTTAAAGCTAGAATCTTGTTCTGAATCAGTCCTTTTGCATTCTCCGATATTTCAGTAATGTTGTAAACCTTATAAACTTTTGTGAGGATCAGTGACATGTTTTTTTGCACAAAAATGTATACAGTCCAATGTTTTTCCGTCTGTTTGATTATATTTGCAGAAGGGAATTTGCAGAGCGGACTGCTTTCTACCTTAACCTACATCGCAGCCTGGTAACGGTGACCTTAAGATATTAAGAATTGAGACTACTTATCTTGTAAATAGTTTTAGGACAGTTTGTGTCACAAAATTCAGTATATGCAAACTCGTCGATAACTGATTTTTTTCATCTATATGGAGCGCCAAATCTACATCAACTCAAATATTTTAAGATACTTTCAATTATTTTGAGATCAATTAAAATTATTTGGGGACCCCTTTATGTGAAATAAAGAGCAAATCAATTCCATTAATGATATCGTAAGTTGAATTGAAAAGGTCTCTAGGTCCCTATGTCAAAAGGAGATCTCTCCAATTAAACCGATGGTAGCTCAAAATAAATTCAGAAGATGATTTCTCCAAATCAGTAAGAAAAAGCAATATATCATTTATGGATATAAATGTTAAATGAAGGAAATTCAAAATCCTAAATAATGAAATGCACAATTTATGTTAAAAAACTGTAAAATTGCATATATATTTATATTTAGCAGTAATTATTTAATTGATAGCAACAAATGAAACCGGCCAAATATACACCGCTCCACCAACATTTTGTTGCAGTTTGTATCTCATTATTGCCCATCCAGCTTAAAAGATCGCTTTTTGGCCTTTGTACATGTAGAACCAAAAGTGATAAGTTTATTTGTCTCTTTCTTACGTGTCGTGTAGGAGATATTTTCAATTATGTGCGATCAGCTTCTTCTTTTCTAGTCAGTGAAACGAAAACAACAACAGAATAAGTATTTTCCTGGCGTACAGGCTTAACCTACTTGAAAGATATTTTGTCTGCATTAAAAGTAGTTCTAGGAGGGTCAAACTACATTCTTAAATTTTTTATTTTTCATCCGGTTTAGAAACAATCGATTAAAAACAAAGACACCTACCTTTTCCCTTTCACTACAAACCAGAGCACCGGAAGCCATACGAACCGATATTTAAGGGCGCTCCGGCCGGTGCTGTGTTCGTTCGATTCGCAGGCGTGAAAATAGTAAGCCATTGAAACCGAAAGAAGATACGTCGGCTTTTCATTTCAGAATTGTGATAATACTATTAGCTCAACAACATATTTAATATACTTAAGGATAATTAATTTGTTCTTCAGTATTGTGAATAGAGGTGAAATCTAATTGTGTTTATATTTTGAGCTGTGTGTTATCCGCATTTTATGCAATATATTATTCAGAATAGTGTATTCACGATATGGGCCCTTTTTATTTTGAAATTAACCCAACTTTAAAGGAAAAATCTCCTTATAGTTTGCGCATTACCACAGCAAGTTTTATGTTTGCAACCCCTTAAAACACGTGTTAAAGTTTGGGTCGGATCCAGTTAGATGTTGGAAGATTATGCTCCTTACAGATACTTTGTTCATGTAAATAGAATGTTTGAATATTTTTAGACCAACCGAAGTACGATGTCCTGCTAAGTTTATTGATCAGTTGCCAAGTAATGCTCTGGACAGATAAGATTTATTATGAATCAAAACAGTTCTCCAAGAGCCGCGTTTTACACACAAACATGTTGCTAACCACACAAGATTTCCGAATTATTCCCTTCAAGTTCGTCAATTACCGTCAATTGTGTAGTGTTCCTAATCTCCCAATTATGAGACTCTATCATGACCTGAAACTTAGTTATCTTTATTTTCGTGAGAAAACTGTTAAATGACCATTTCATGACACTTTGAGATCTCCGTGTCATCACATTAGAACAATGGAGCTTTTTCTTTTAGGAGGAGCTTTCATAATTGGATTTAATTTACATCCTGGGAATGGTATTTATTAATAAAACTTGTTTTATATCTATCTTTTTATTAATTTGTTAAATTGCACTTTTTTCAAGTTTACAAATCTAGACATTCTATAGAGCTACCTTTTTATCCGATATAGGTATTCAACTCTTAGTTCGGAAGGGTCTACTTTAATTTTTATTCCGAAATCATACTTATTAGTATTGCATTGAGCATAAATATCAATGTATTTTGCAGTGACCAAACTTTGCGGCGACCGTTAAAACTTAACATAACGATTGATCCATGTTCTGCTCACGTTCTGTACTATTTGGTCATCTTAATGGAAACGCCTCATCAGTTTATTTATATCATTTAAGGATTGACTGGATATTGTGTTGCTCTCATCAGGATATGAACGCATTGGGTGAAATACTAAAGTTACTAATTTACCGAAATGTAGGATGAACGCAAATACTAAGTAACTAATTTACCGCAGTACAGGATGA